>CAXAKS010000324.1:107241-288041 GCA_963969495.1 Ceratothoa steindachneri
AAAGATGCTTGGTTGAGGGGGAAAGGGGTGCTTGGAAGCTGGGGCCCAACTGTGGGGTCTGAACAACGGCGTTTAATGAAGTCTTCGATAGCGGTTTGAATAATCCACTCTTTGGCCTTTAAGCGACGCGTTCAAAACTCGTTCATTCATGGAATCGGGAGATTTGAGGTGAAAATGTGTGTTGCTGTAAGGGCACGCGACTTCTATCTTTTTTTCTCTCCTTTCCTCTTTCTATCTCACTCACTCTATCTTTCTCTCTATCACACTCCCTTTACCTCTCACTATCTCTCTCTTCCGTTTTAGAGACATTTGGGTATTTTCCTCATAGATTTAATTCTCAAATTTTAGAAAATGGCTGAATTTGCGAGGTATATCTTTTATCTTTTAAATTTCGCTTGTGTGGCCCCGGACTGCGCAACGAAGCTATGCAATCATGCATAATGCAGTCACCCATGGACGTAATTTTAGATTCATTTCGTCCCCTTGTTTGTGTGCGCGCGCTATTCCATGTGAGGGATGCGTCCTTACAGCAGTGCGTGTTAGTTATGGGGGGATGGATAAACTTATCTTTTTCTGATACCCAATAAATTAGGATATTAAAGGATTAAACCTAGAAAATCCCGTCGAATCGCAGAGATGTCTTTGTGGGGGTAATTGAAATATCCCGCTCCGTGCGATTAGTTTACGCGTCAAAAGGGAACCGCCGCCATTTAATTAAACTGTTAATTTTCTTCTTTCAGAACTTGTTTGTCCTTTTCGCTTATATTTTTGTATGGTGAACTTCAGTGTTCAGCACCATCGAAATCCGTTTTATAATTTTGACGTTACTCTTCGTCTGCCTATTCTCCCATTATCTCTTTTTCCTTTCTTCACGGGAGAAATGGTAGAACTCTTGAATATGAAAATCCTTGAAATTTCTCCTTCATCACTTGTCCTGAAGCTCTGCGCATCTTGCGCACGGTCGCATCACCCAAATTCGGCTCACTTGCGTTAATGGACTTCGATGATGTCATCCTCTTATGACGCGTCACCCTTCTATTACGTCATCCTCTTCTATATAAATCAAATCCCAATGGACCACGAAGACGCCGTATCTCGACGGAATCATCGAAGACCGATATTAATAATGAGAGTACGAAGTCATAATTTGGCTCCGCTTTCATCTTTATAGTCGTAAGAGAATGGCAAGCATTGAAGAAATGCTTTGGCCTTAATTAGATTTTAGCTGACGGGGTGATAAGGCTCGAATATTTTCACTGTTACTGTCTGGGCGCGAATAAACTCCATCACATCATCACACTCGACGCCAATCGCTTCCAAAACTGGACGGAAAACACCTCGCCCATTTCTAAAACACGATGTTGGCGTCGCTACACAGGAAGGTTCGGAAATGTGGCCTTCCCTGTCAGGGACTCCTATTCTCTAGGGTCCCTGGTCTTTGACTTCCGTCTGCTAGGGGTCCTGATCTTTAACGACTCAAACAAACGCTGGTTGGTTACTCTCCCGCACCACAGGGTGAATAAACTCCAGTTTATTGAGGCAACTGCATTAGGTTTTACAGATATGTGTACTCCCACGCACGCACACATATACATGTGAGGCTTATGTGCATATATTCGGACTCATACGCGTAGTTGTATAAAAGTCTGAAAACAAATTTGAGCTCTCGCTAACCCATTGGATGCGGTGTTGGACTTGTAGCGTCGAGGCGCGGTTTGATTAAAGCGAGCGGGGACGCAAATCTGTCAGCGGCGTCATGAGCTGGCCGCCCATTGGTGGATACGCTGACTCATCCCTTTCCTGCGTCACCACCTTCATAACCAATCATAGCACCACTATCATTCCTTCTCTATAGCGCAATATATCCACTCTCCTCTGATCCGGAGTCTTGCCTATGGAGTACAATTACTACGAAAAAGTCACATTTTTGGATAGGGAGAAAAAAAATGATATTTAAATGCAATAGACAAAGTAATACTTTTAAAACATCTTTAACCTACAGGGTGGTCCGAAAGTCTGTCCATCCCCTACCGAAAAGTAATAAGAGCAATATAATATCAAACATATGTACTAGTTTTAGTACAGATGTCTCCACTTCTGCAAATGTGTCCCTTCCCGTCGAGGTTCGTCCTGTCTTGAGTTTGTCCTTAATTGATCCTGTCAAAAACTTTATATTCCTGACGCAGTAACGTCCTCTTCGGGGGACGTGGGGGGCTACTCTGTCTAATCTTGCAGTGAAGTCATGTGGCACATCCTCCGTGCTCTTGCCAGAATGCACACGATCATGGTGCCCATACACTTGCAATCAGCCTCTCTTCCAAACTGTAGGAGTTCGTGTCAGCCATCTAAAAGAGAAAATTAAAACGATATTTACAGGGTGTAACAAGACTTTCGGACCACCCTGTACATGACTTTTACATGCAACATTATTTGTATGAGAGCATCGCACAAGTGCTAGGAGAGTAATGAATTTCTTAAGGTTATGTTAGCTTAAGTGGGGTAAGGTTTGATTAGGTTAAAGGAAACGCATGAAGAGGAGAGGTCAAATCCTGCGACCTCATTTTCTGTGTACCCCACCCCACCCCTCCGCTCATAGCTTCTATACACGAACCGTTTTTAGATTGAATTCTGTCCGAGCCCTTTAGATCCGATACCCCGCTCCTTTCCATTCATTATAATTAATTCCAAACAACAGACCCGCTCTAATTATATTCTCGTGATTTCTCGAAGATATAATGATGCTAATAATTACTAATAAACGATTTTATGATGTGAGCTGGTGACAATAGAATGATTGAGCCACGATTATATTCTTAAGGGGCAATGGAATATCTAATATTAAAAGTTTTCGTCTTTTAGTTTCCATAAATTTAATGTTTTATCGGTGTGACATTTGCAGCAGGGGGGAGGGGGGGCAATTGCTATATCATTTCACTCACTAGCAGCACACATGTTCCTGTGTGCCGCAGCCGCATTTGTTGGGCGATCTGAGCCTCTCAGGAAGCGGTTCTGAATTTCAACCCTTTTCCGACGCTAATACTTCTATGCAATTACGTGTGCAACGTCGGGCAGGGCTAGTAACGTATCGTGCCCTATCCCCATGGTCACTAGCGATCTAAATAGGCTCTCTTTTTAATACGCTTATGTACTTTCTCACTTTTTTCCTTCCCTTTCCGTAGCCTGAAGGGAGATCTGTGGCTCTATATATCTTCCATACATTTTCACGTTCTCCATCTTCAACAATTTCTCTACACATCCTTCTTTGAATTCAAATAAAAACTTTTTTGAAAAGTCCGAATTTTATTAGGACAAGTACAAGTTTGGGAGCATCAAGCTCCTTTCAGCTGTACAACTCAAAGTTTAGGATTGGGATTAGTATAACAAAGTGGTGAAGGTGTTTGAGTATAGGATAGGATAGATAGAAAAAAATGTATATCTAAAAATGAGTGATGTTAATGATATGGATAAGGAGAGGATGATTATGAGAATTACTTGGATGAGGATGATAATAAATTTGCCAAGTTGTCTGGAAAACGGTCATTTATAAACAAATATTGTGAAACAACAGAATTTATTTATGCTTCTAATGGCTGGGGTAAACGACAAGTATAGAAGATATTAGTGGTTTACCTCCTCAAATTAGTGGTTTACCTCCTCAAATATGGCGGTCTTTGTAACTGATTAGGATCTGGAAATGGATTACGCGAAATTTGCCACCTCGTCGCGTGCCGCGTTTTAGGGGGGACGTTAAAAATAAGAACATTCAACTTGTCATTGACGCAGGCATCAGGACGTCGGTATCTATCGAATCGAGAAATCTCTAAAATTCTCGTCTAGATCGCTGAAGCGTTAAATGAAGCGGGTACGAATGCATTTCGGTCCTTCGGCCGACACTTTTAAGCTTATTCTACCCATTTCTTTCTCACGCATTCTCTTTATATATCTGCCTTTTTATTCCTTTCAAAGCCCCTAACTTGTCCAAATGTTCATTATTGTGGAATTTATTCATGTTAAAAATTTAAATCTGTCGAAAGAGAGCTTACGTTTCGACCGACTCGGTAGGTAGCTAATCACCCCCAAGATGGTACTCATCCGACCATGGATGGTGTCCGAGTAGTTAGCATGGTGGCCGGAAAAACGAAGAACGTTCGATCTCAGAGGTTCGAACCCCACCTATTTACTTTCTTTAACAGGTAAAATAGTTTATATTATTTTATTCAGTTTGCTATCTTTTCCTTCCTTCTTAGTCTATTCATGATCCATGTTTGGTCTTATAGAAAAAGACGAAATGCCTTGTGTATCATCGTTTCTTATTTCCTATGGGTTATTGAGCATTCCCCTTTGTAAATATTCCCTCCGCGTCTGTTTTACATTTTTTTTTATCTTCTGGTTATTATTGTTACTTATTTAATATTATTATTCATTATTATTTATTTACTATTATTTTATTATTATTATTTATTTACTATTATTTTTTATTATTATTATTTATTAAGTATTATTTTATTATTTAATATTGTTATTTATTTACTATTATTTTATTATTATTATTATCTGGGGGACGTTTTGTTTTAGGTTTGTGTGTGTAGGTGGTGAGGGCATATAAGGAATATCCTAGGTCAATATTCTGTGTCGTTGTACTTGTAACAGAAAAAAAATCGTTCTCTTCAAAACGAGCTTTCTACAGGATTCGTTCTCGTTTTTTTTTGCACTTTACTTTCGAGGAGGGAAACTAATTTTTTTACGTTCCCCCACCACCGCGAACTCCTCTTTTTAGGGGACACACTCCTAAAGGTTTGCATCCCTTCTAATTAAATTCTTTGGATAGATAAATAGAGATTTGGCATCCATTAAATGTAGAATGGTCCTCTGCGGGGGAAGGAAAATATACGAGAACGAGGATGACCCCTCCCCCCGCCCCCTTGTAAGACTCGTAATCCTTAAAGGGTGGGGAAGGGGGGCAGTTCGTGACTTGGATGAAACTCCCGTAAGATACGTCCTAAAACAGGTCACTTGACGGGCATCTGGGAGGGGGGTCCATAATGCGAAAAGGTTGCAAATATATTTAGCCCGAGTCAGGAAGAGCCTTACCTCGTATGTTTGCGAAGGACTTTTGTAAATATTGAGTGACACACATGTAAGTGCGCTGCACGGTGCGGCAAAGAAGGCTGTGTACGTGTACACAGTCAGACATAATGGTCGTAGCTCAATGAGGGGCGGTCAAGTCAACGGCAATTAGGCGAATATTTCCGATCCTAACCATATGTTGCATACATGCTATATGTTCAAACTAGAAATTATAATGAATAGGAAAGCCCCCTTTAGTTGCTGATCTTTGAATTTCACCCTGTAGTTATGATTCAGATCTGCATGAAGTGAATCTAGAATCACCAGGTTCATTTTCACATGCTAATCATTTATTCATCAACTTTCCTTAGATTCGCCACTTTGAAATAATTTTCTTGATATTATAAATATATAACAACTACCACAAGGTTTTGCAATCCAATTCCATCGTTCTAGCCCTTTGAAGACCTGGCAAATTGCAAGAACCCGTCCTCGGCAACCAATATATCCAAATGAAAACCAACGGTTTGATCTACGAATGAAAGAGCCAGAGATAATCCAGAGACCGAAAATTCAATCGAGTCTGGTAAAACCAGACAACCTTGTTTTTACCACCTCCTCTTCCTTTTCTATTTTCAAACTATACATTTTGCGCTGTGTCCAAGTTGGATCCGACATGCTGAGAGACAGCCTGGCCACCAGCGGGAGGGGTGGCCTTGAATGGCGGCACCTGGTTCTCCCAGCCCCGTACGCAACCCTTGCAGGGCGTGCTACTGCGAGGGGTGATGAGCGATTGCTTCGCGTAAAAAAAATAGGGTCACCATGGCCAATGATGATACCCCCCAAAATCTCCCCTCAATTTCCCCATGCCGTCGTCGGAGCCGCCATCGGGCAGCCCCACAGAAAAAAATGGAGGTCTCCCCCCCATCCCTGCGCTCTAGCAGGGGACCCTCTAAATCTCTCTAACCGGAGAGGAGGCTTACTCTTCTCCTTCACCCCCGTAAGGGGCGCGGCGATTTGCCATCCTGGCCGCCGTGCTGACGGGATCCAGCGCTCCGTCCGGCCCCAGCTTAGCCTCTCTTCCTTCCTTCAGATAGCCCGATTTCTCTCCTACCTCGTCGCTTTTCATACAACCTCTCCCACAACTTTCTCTGGTCAGCCTCTAATTTCACAGGGTAGAATGCTGACCTTCTTCTCAAGCCAACCACCCCGGATCGGGGCTGAGGGGGGGGGGGGACATTGTTCCCTAACCCCTCAGCTCCGGTTCGGGATGGGGTTTTTTTAACAACCTGCTTCATCCCCACCCACATCTTCCTCACATCCCTTTTCCTCTCCTCTTCACAACCTATATTTTTTACGCCGTGTCCAAGGTGGAGCCGCCATGCCGAAGGACTGCCAGGCCACCAGGCGGGAGGGGTGGTCCCGAATGGCGGCGCCTGGCTCTGCCGGGCTTGTAAGCACCTCTCGCAGTGCGGGCAACTGCGAGAGGTGATGAGCTATTGCGTCCCGTAATCAAAAGAGGGTCACCATGCCCATGTATGAAAAAAAACAAAAACCCCAACCCCCAACTTCCCCAAAAACATCTACGGAGCCGCCCTCGGGCAGCTCCACCGAGAAAATGGAGGTACCCCCCCTTGTGCTTGCGCAAGGGACCCTCCATAATTCTTTAACCGGAGAGGAGGCTTACTCCTCTCCTACGCCTACGGGTGTAGGGGACTCCCCCTCACCCCCTTCTCTGGAGGTGCTTTCGGGCACCTCCCTATCTCCAGCGGCAGTCCCTCCTTTGCTTTCTAAGGGGACTGCCAAGAAAGCCAGCAGGCAGCCCATTGCCGACCGCCCCTCGTGCAAGCGGCTCGGTAGGGCAAACCCCCTTAGGGGGGAGAGGGAAGCCAGGCCCCTTCGGTCGCTTCCCTCAAAAGACCTGCTGGCAAGAATTTTGAACCTTGCTGGGGTCAAGGCCTGTGCCTCCCCACACCACCTGACTAGTGACAATACTGCCAAGGGGACCTGCGATGTTCTGGGAGGGGATGGCCAACTGGAGGCCCCTCCTGTGATAGACATGGTCCTTGAGGAGACCCAGCCCCAGACGGTAGGGCCTTCCATGGGGGGGAATTCGGGCTCGGCGCCAAGCACCGAACCCGAATCCGCCCCTATGCAAGGTCCTCCTCAAATGGCTGAGGGCTCCGAGGCAGTAGAAGGAGGGGAGGGATCTCCTCCGACAGGTGCCCCTACGACAACCAGGACCTTCTCCATTTCGGAGAGGGACCTGGCTGAGGCTGGTCCATCTGGCCTGGGGACTTCTGCCGGCGGAGGTGAAAAGCGGGTTCATTCCCCGCCCTCCTCTCCTAAAAAGAAAAAGACTAAAAAGACTCAAAAGACGAAGAAGACTCGGGGCTCCTCTCCATCCGCGGGGGCTGCGGGGACGGATAGGTCTGCTGCCACTTTGGTAGGCGACCAAGCCAAGATCGGCACATCCGGCCCCTCTACCCCCTCGTGTGCGGAGCCCCTGACTACGACTAAGACCAAGAATGCACAGGGCGGAGCCTCGATGACATCGGGGCCCCTGATTCAGAGGTTACCTGGCGTTTTCGAGCCCGCTGGCTTCAAACGCTTCCTCGTTATTCGCTCCACTGATGGCACCATGTTGTCCAAGGGCAACATGATCCATCAGAGGAGAGGATTAGCTAGTGCAATTGGTAGAGAGCCGAAGGTAACCCGTTTCTCGGACGGGAGCCTTCTGGCGAATGCGGCGAATCCCGCCGAGGCGGCCAGGATAAGTGCTCTTCGGACACTTCATGGCACCCCGGTGAGTGGACGCCGCACTCTACCATGAACTTTGTGAAAGGAGTAGTTTATGCGAGGGAACTCGTTGACTACTCCATTGAGGACATCACCCTAGAGCTGGCCGACCATGGGGCGGTCAAGGTCGAACGTGTGATGAGAAAACAGGGAGGGGCCTCGAGACCCACCCCTACACTCTTCGTCACGTTCGACTGTGACAAGCTCCCTGAGTCGGTGCGTGCCGGTTGGTACCGCTACCGCGTGAAGGCATTCGTGCCACTGCCGCGGCGGTGCTATTACTGCCACCGCTTCGGCCATACGAATCGATCATGTAGACGTGCAAAATCGGGGTCACCCGAAGTCTGTGTAAATTGCTCCAAGGTCGCACACGATAAGTCCAAATCGTGTGTGGCCAAGTGTGTCAATTGCGGAGAGCCGCACCCTGCTTCTTCGAAGCAATGTGGTGCATATCTCCTTGAGAAAGAAATCCTGGCCGTTCAGGCCCAGGATCGACTCTCATTCCGCGAGGCAAAGGACTTGGTCCTGGCGCGCCCGGCTCTGCCTGGGACGTCATATGCCTCAATAGTTAGAAAGGCACCCTCTGCTCCTGGCCCATCCAGGCCAACGAGCACGGTTGTTTCCGCGCCCATTCGGAGCCCTTCTGTGGGCTCTACCCAACCTGGGCGCTCCCCTGGTAAAGCTGGCGGCAAAAAGGGTTCATACCCTGCCCCGGCTAAAACCAGGGCTCCCCCCTCTTCCCCCAGCGTGACCGTTTCGCGTAAGGCGAAACGGCCACGCGCCTCCACCGAGTCGTTAGACTCACAGGAGGCAACACCCCTGAAGATGGTCGCTAGGCCATCTTCCGGGGTTCCTAAAGCTGTTCCCCGAAAGGAGGACAGCAACAAAGGAGCTTCGGCCCCTTTGCCCACGCCCCGAGGTGGAGCGAGTGGCTCGGAGACGGTGGTTCCTCGAAAAGAGGGCCCCCCGCCTCCGAAGCCGCAACGCCCGCCTAAAGTTTCGAGGCGAAGGGAGGAAAAGACTCGCATGGCGAGCCCAACCTCCCCCAATAAGTCCTCGAAGGCGACAGCGCCTTCAGCGCTTTGTCCGGCCAACAGCGCCCGGGGTTCTGCCCCCGGGAAGCGTACGGCCATTCCCGTGAGGGTCTTCAATTCGAGGAGGGCCCCCGCGTCTCCTCCGAGCTAGGCCTGGAGGGCATATTCCTTCAATGGAATTGCCGTGGACTCCGGGCCAACTGGGAGGAGCTGCGGAGGCTCGCCTCATCCCGTTCCCCGTTAGCTATTTTTTTGCAGGAGACCATGCTAGGCGCGTGCCCCCTGCCTGCCCTCCCGGGGTATAAGGGTCTTGCGACCCAACCACCGCGGGACGGCCGGGCTGGGGGATGGGCGGTTTACACCCGGCATGATGTCTCCGTTCTTCCTTTCTCTTTAGATACCTCCTTTCAGGCAGTGGCTGTGCAGCTGCACCTGGATAGGAGGTATACTATAATTTCTGCGTACATTCCACCGTCAGCTGACTTCGACGCGGGGGACTTTCGCCGCGTCGTGGCACGGTTGCCGAGGCCCTATCTCTTGCTTGGAGATCTGAACGGCAGGCATCCTCTCTGGGGAGATTACACCATAAATCCCAGGGGACAAGTCCTTGCCGATCTGATCGAAGAGCTTGAGATGGGTGTCCTAAACGTGGATGAGTTTACGCATCACTGTCCGAGAACCGCTTCATTTTCTTGCCTTGACCTATCTTTGTGCTCTTCGGATGCACAGCCTGATTTTGATTGGGGGGTGGTCGATGACCTCCATGGTGGTGATCACTTTCCCATTCAAATATCATTTTCAGGGCAACTGCCGCCTGAGAGACCACCTCGGTGGTGCTTGGCGCGGGCGCGGTGGCCTGCATTTCAGGAAATGACTGAATTCTCTATCTCAGTCAAGGAGTTTAGGTCGGTAGATGAGGCCGTTGAGTTCTTCTCCGGCAACCTCATCGCCGTGGGCCTGACTACTATTCCTAGGACGTCTGGCCGTTTTGCACGCCGACCACTCCCATGGTGGTCGGCCGAGTGTGAGACGGCCCTCAAACAGAAGCGTTATGCCTACATGCGCTATAAGCGCCGCCCGAACGATTTCACCGTCGCTGAATTTCGTCGGGCTAGGGCTAGGTTCCGGTATATTTCGAAGCACGCCCGCCGCTCTTCTTGGCGGGCATACGTGTCTTCACTTAACGGGAAGACCCCTTTAGCTGAGGTGTGGAAGCGAGTCAAAAGGATTCGGGGCAAGTTCTCGCAGGACCCCCCTCCCGTTCTCCAGGAGAATGGGACCGCAATCTCGGACCCCGCGTCCGTGGCGGAATCCTTAGCGACCGCTTTTTCCGCATTCTCTAGCCGTGATGCTGCTCCGCCAGCATTCAATGCACGTCGTGATGTCGCGGAAGGCCGCCGGCTGGACTTTACCTCCAGAGGCGGAGAACCCTTCAACGACAAGTTTACTGTGAGTGAGTTGCGTTCCGCTCTCGCTTCGTGCGCGGACACCGCCCATGGTCCGGACGATGTCCCGTACGCCATGCTTCGACACCTGGGTGAGCGAGGCATGGCCTTTCTATTAGATTTGTTCAACAGGATCTGGGTGGAAGGTCTCCTCCCAGACTCCTGGCGAATCGCTACTGTGCTCGCCTTTCGCAAGCCGGGGAGAGATCACTCTACTCCGACCGGTTTCCGCCCAATCTCTCTAACCTCTTGCGTGTGCAAGTTGATGGAGAAATTGGTAAATGTTAGATTAGCCTATTTCCTGGACAGCGGAGGCCATCTGTCTTCTGCACAGTGCGGCTTCCGTAAGTTCCACTCCACGTCGGATGCTCTGCTCCGACTGGAAAATGCCGTCTGCGAGGCTTTCCTTCGTAGACAGCACTACGCCACGGTGTTTTTTGATCTGGAGAAAGCCTATGATACCGCATGGCGATACGGTATCATGGAGACTCTCCACACGATGGGGGCGAGGGGACGCCTCCCAATGTTTATATCTGAATTTTTGCGAGATCGTCGATTCCGCGTACGGGTGGGGGGAGCCCTCTCCGGCCCAAAGGAGCAGGAAGAGGGTGTCCCGCAGGGAAGTGTCCTCAGTGTCACACTCTTTGCCCTGAGCATCAACGGCATCACCTCGGTGCTGCCGGAAGATGTTCTCGCTACGCTCTACGTGGACGACCTTTCGATCTCTTTTGGCGCGGCCCAGATGCCAACTCTGGAGCGCCGACTCCAACAGGCATTGAACCGCGTCTCTCGCTATGCCGAAGCGCACAGGTTTCGGTTTTCTTTGGCCAAGACTAAGGTGGTGCACTTCTGCCGCCATCCACGGCTTCACCCCGACCCAGATTTGTTTCTTAATGGGGTGCGCCTGGATGTGGTTGAGTCGCACCGTTTCCTTGGTCTTGTATTCGACCGACGCCTCACCTGGGAGGCTCACATTCGCAGCCTTAGGGTCTCTTGTACCCGCGCCATGGACATTCTCCGTTCCGTGACGTTCAGCGCTTGGGGCGCTGATAGGGCTACCGCCTTACTTTTTTATCGATCCTTTGTTCGCTCGAAGCTCGACTACGGATGCGAGTTTTATGCATCCGCAGCCGAGCGTTTATTGCGGAAGGTGGATTCGATCCACCACACCGGCCTTCGCCTTGCGACCGGTGCCTTCCGCACTTCCCCCATTGAGAGCCTGTTGGTCGATGCTGGGGAGATGCCACTCGCTCTGCGCCGCGTGCAGTGCATCACTCGCCTGTACGCGCGAGCCTGGCGCCTCCCCCAGTCGCCAACAGCTCTCACTGCATCCGCAGCTGATCTCGATGGTGCCTATGCCGCCGAGAGACGCCAGTCATACCCTAAGCCCTTTGGGTTTAGGGCCAGGAAACTCCTTCGAGAGGTAGATATAGCTCTCGGGCCGGTGGCGCCCCTGGTTCTGCCCAGGACGCCACCCTGGAGGGTACCACATTTGGCTATTTGTCGCCACGCCTCTGCTCCCAAAGCTTGTACTGCGCCGGGAGTATTGCGTTCGATCTTTTTGGAGCACACATCGTGTCACGCTGGTACCGTGCCAGTGTATACGGATGGCTCCAAGTCCCAAGAGGGGGTCGGCTTCCACGCCGTATCCCCTCTGTTTGAAGTCAGCGGGGCTCTACCAGGCGCTGCCTCTGTCTTCACGGCCGAGCTGGTGGCAATACACCACTCGGTACGGGAGATTACGCGACGTGCCCAGTTCGGAGACCGGATTGTGATTTATAGCGACTCACAAAGCGCCCTGAGTGCTCTCGGGGCATTGGAATCTCCGCATCCCCTGGTTCGCGAAATCCGTGACGCCACGGTTTTGGCGAGCCGGGCAGATGTCGAGATTATCTTCTGCTGGGTTCCTGGACATGTAGGAATTGCGGGGAATGAGCGCGCCGATGAGGGCGCCAAAGAGTCCGCGAGGACTCTGCGACCGGACCAGCGTTTCGCTCTTCCTCACACCGACTACATGGCAGGAATACGGGCAGCTCTTCGGACTGCTTGGCAAAGAAGATGGGAGACGGTCGAGGGGAACTTAAAGTTGCGTGCCATTGCGCCGCGACTGTTCCCATGGACCTATCCCCCAATGCCGCGGCGGCTTCAGGTTGCTTTCTGTCGTCTTCGAATCGGACACACTCGTGTGACGCATCGTTACTTGGTGGAGCGCTCGCATGTGCCCTATTGCAACGACTGCGTCGTCCCCCAGACTGTTCGGCATATTCTTGTCGAATGTCCCAGTCTGGGTGATCTTCGCGCACGATACCTGTCTCGGTACCGGGATGGGCGGGGTCGCTACCGCCTGTCCCTTGTACTCGGGACGAGTGCGTGCACCATGACTGGTGGACTTATTGACTTTTTGGGGGAGGCCGGCTTTCTCCCCTTTATTTAAGGTTCCTTTTTTTGTTATTGTTTTGTTTTAGGTTGCACTCTCCTGCACCGGGGTGAGGGGGACCTCCCCCCGCTGCCGGAGATTGCTTCGATTGTTAAGTTTTTCCAATTTATATTGATTGTTAAGTTTTCATATTTTAACTTTAAAGTAGCCTAATTCTAGGCTGTCGTGTTTTTCGGCGACTTATGCCCAAGTGGGTAGTTGCCAGATGGGCTCTATAAAAAAAAAAAAAAAAAAATCTTCTCCTTCACCTACGGGTATAGGGGGACTCCCCCTCACCCCCTTGTCTGGATGTCCCGTACGCCATGCTTTGACACCTGGGAGAGCGAGGCATGGCCTTTCTGTTAAATTTGTTCACTGGATCTGGGTGGAGGGTTTCTCCCAGACTCCTGGCGAATCGCTACTGTGCTCGCCTTTCGCAAATCGGGGAGAGATCACTCTACTTTGACCGGTTTCCGCCCAATCTCTCTAACCTCTTGCGTGTGCAAGTTGATGGAGAAATTGGTAAATGTGAGATTAGCCTTTTTCCTGGACAGCGGAGGCCATCTGTCTTCTGCACAGTGCGGCTTCCGCAAGTTCCACTCCACGTCGTATGCTCTGCTCCGACTGGAAAATGTCGTCTGCGAGGCCTTCCTTCGTAGACAGCACTACGCCATGGTGTTTTTTCGATCTGGAGAAGGCCTATGATACCGCATGGCAATGCGGTATCATGGAGAGTCCACATGAGGGGGGGTGGGGCGAGGGGATGCCTCTCAATCTTTATATCTGAATTTTTTCGAGATCCTCGATTTTGCGTATGGCTCGGGGGAGCCCTCTTCGGCCCAATGTAGCAGGAAGAGGGTGTCCCGCAGGGCAGTGTCCTCAGTGTCACACTCTTTGCCCTGAGCATCAACGGCATCACCTCGGTGCTGCCTGAAGGTGTTCTCGCTACGCTCTACGTGGATGACCTTTCGATCTCATGGCGCGGCCCATTTGCCAACTCTGGAGTGTCGACTCTAATTGGCATTGCATCGCGTCTCTCGCTTTGCCGAAGCGCACAGGTTTCGGTTTTCCTGGCCAAGACTAAGGTGGTGCAATTTCGTCGCCACCCACGACTCCACCCCGACCCAGCTTTATTTCTTAATGGGGTGCACATGGAATTGGTTGAATATCACAGTTTCCTTGGTCTTGTGTTCGACCGACGTCTCACCTGGGAGGCTCATATTCGCAGCCTTATGGTCTCTTGTACCCTCGTGATGGATATTCTTCGCCCCGTGACGTTCAGCGCTTGGGGCGCTGAAAGGGCTACTGCCCTACTTTTTTATCGATCCTTTGTTCGTTCGAAGCTCGACTAGGGATGCGAGTTTTATGCATCCGCAGCCGAACGTCTCTTGTCGAAGGTGGACTCGATCCACCACACCGGCTTTCGCTTGGCGACCGTTGTCTTCCGCAGTTTCCCTCTTGAGAACCTTCTTTTCGATGCTGGAGAGATGCCATTATCTATTCGCCGTCCAGAGTGCATTACTCGCTTGTACGCACGAGCGCAGCGTCTCTCTTTGTCGCCAACGCCTCTCAAAGCATCCACAGCTGATCTTGGCGGTGCCTATGCCACCGAGAGACCCTAGTCTTACTCTAAGCCCTTTGGGTTATGGCTAGGAAACTCCTTCGAAAGCTAGGTATAGCTTTCGGGCCGGTGGAGCCCCTGGTTCTGCCCAGAACGCCACCTTCAATATTTATATGATAACATTGAAAAGCGCCACATTGTATTCTCAATTTTTCTCGATTTTAAAAAAGCTTTCGATTGTGTCAACCATAATATTCTATTGTCAAATTTAGCTATGTACAGAATTAGAGGCAACTGTCAAAATTGGTTCAAATCATATTTAACTGAAAGAAAACAATTTGTCTCCGTCAATGGCCATGACTCATCCCACCTTAATATTACAACTGGGGTCCCACAAGGCTCCGTGCTAGTGTCACTGTTATTTTTAATCTATATTAATGATATTGTTAAATCATCTTCTCTGTTTAAATTTATATTATTCGCGGATGATAGTGCCTTATGAACTCCCTTGCCATATGATAAACCGAGCAACATTGCATCTACAATAAATAAAGAAATCGAAAATGTCTCCAGGTGGCTTAATGTAATAAACTATCAATAAATGTAGATAAAACCAAATATATTCTTTTCTCTTACAAAAAATCTATTGAATTGCCCCATATTAAAATGGGCGACGGAATAATCTATGAAACTACTCATATCAAATTCCTAGGCATCTTTATTGACAAATATCTGAGTTTTAAACAACATATTACGCATATCTCTATAAAACTATCAAAATCGATTGGAATATTATATAAATTAAATAAGTTTCTTCCTAAATCTATTCTCCACTCTTTATATATTACAATGGTGCAACCTTACTTGACATATGGCATAGGGAGTTGGTATGGAAAATATCAAAATTATCTCAATAAATTAGTCATATTACAGAAAAAAGCAATTCGAGCCATCCATCAACTCGACTACAAAGAGCACACTAATCGATATTTTAAAGAATCCAGAATTCTAAAATTAAATGATCTCTTTTTTTCAAACATCCTTATTCCTTTTCAAAACAACAAAGTGTTCCTATAATAACTATATATTTGATATGTTACAAACAGCTGATAATACCCATAATCACCAAACCCGCAATAGAACAAAATTTATTTCACCCTTGTATTCAAAATCAAAATCACAATGTAGCTTTCTGTACAAATCTATCAAAATATGGAATGGCTTGGACGACAATATCAAATCCCAAACCAATTTAGCTCAATTCAAAAAAGCTCTTAAAAACAATAGAATTTCGGCTTACTAAATTTCTATTCAGTTTTTGTTATTGTGTATTTATTTGTTATCGTACACTATTATACTGTGTACTATTACTTTGATTTATACATTATAAATATGTTATTATTTATATAAGAGTGTTGACTATGTTAAATACAGATCTTCTAAAATAATCGCTGGAAATAAAATAGTTTTTTTAATTTATCTCTAAATTTAAATAATATAATTATTCGTTATTTGCAATCTTTACAATGGTTAGGTTCTCAAATGTATATGTCGTAGAATGACTCCCGACGATACCATATATATCTATTCGTTGAGGGAACTTCCTTAATTATCTTTAGAGTGCGTTTACTGTCTGGCGGCCGATATTATGTATCTTCGATATGCTTAAGAAGTGGAACTGAGCTCAAGGATAATAATATTGCTATCATTAATAAAATAGAGTTTTATTAATAATAACTATAAACAATACACAAAAACGGAAAATATTGACATAAACAGAATGGAAAGGGTCGTGGAGACTCGGGCTAATCCGAGGATTTAAAGGATTAAAAAAAAGGTAAAACAAATATAGAGTTAAAGAGATGGGATGGTTCGATAAACAATTTAAAGAACAGGATAGAATTGACAAAAAGGGATCAATACTCAAAAGGTGACGTTTGGCTTACGTAACTTTTCATTAGGGTGCAGTGGAAGGTACTTGAAGGAATATTCGGTCCGCTGGCGAGTTCCAGCCGAAGGGGGGGGGGATAAAAGGATCCTGACGAGGCGTCTTGGAAAGGAGAACCGTTACTCGACGAACGGCTTGAAGAACAATGGCTGTTCTACTTTGTTCTCTTCTGAACAAAGGGGGGAATGAGGACCGTCTCTTGTCTACGGGCTCAAGAACAATGGCTGTTCTAATGTTGTTCTCCTTTGAACAACAGGGGGGGATGAGAACCGTTTCTTGGCGAAGGGCTCAAAACGAACAATGGCTGTTCTAATGCTGTTCTCCCTTGAACAACAGGGGGGGAAGAGAACCGTTTCTTGGCGAAGGGCTCAAAACGAACAATGGCTGTTCTAATGCTGTTCTCCCTTGAACAACAGGGGGGGGGGAAGAGAACCGTTTCTTGGCGAAGGGCTCAAAACGAACAATGGCTGTTCTAATGCTGTTCTCCTTGAACAACAGGGGGGGATGAGAACCGTTTCTTGGCGAAGGGCTCAAAACGAACAATGGCTGTTCTAATGCTGTTCTCCTTGAACAACAGGGGGCGGAAGCCTTGGTGACTTGTCGTCGGAAAGGCTCGAACCTTTGGCACTCAAGGAATATTGTTCTCCTTCTGGACAAGTGATGGTGAATCTCGAGGTCGAGGTCCCTTGGCGCACAAAGGGAGAGAGGGTCGTGGTGATGTTTCGCGACGAAAATCTGGATCTCCAATCTGATCTTAGTGGTAAAGTTTCCATATAAATAGCCAGGACATCTCCTTGGCGTGGGGGAAAATGGAGTGAAAGCTTGGAGGGAACGCACAGCCGGGCCGGGGAACAATGCCTTATCTGTTCATAAGCCTAACTCGATCTGGCGAGGTCGGCGTATGGGGGCGAACGGGGGGACGATAACCTCCTTGTTTAAACATTGGCATCCGGTAGCTGAGATAAGACTCCAAGCCTCGAATCAAAGATGCACGTGGGCAGCATCGTGGTTTTAAATAATACGGGGTAGGAGTTGAAATTAAACGCAGCTTCAACACGTTCTATCACACCCCTCCATTCCAGGGGAAGTTGTCACTTCGAAAAAAAAAGAGAGAAGGGACAACGATAGAGCTCCGTTGTGGGGAACTCGTTTTCTTGTACCAACCGTACCTTCCTGCACCTAACTAGTATTACCTCAATACATATGATTATTTTGGTCTTTAGATTACAGGGGAAAATAACCTTTAATACAACTTAATCAAAGAAAAAAAAAGGGCATGGAACAATGAATTGATATTAACTTAGTACATACGGGACAAAATAATTTATACGTAAATTAATAAGAACAAATATATAGACATACAAAAAATTAGACATTGAGCGTTACAAAATTCGACATATACATTAATTAATTATATTACAAAAGAATCTTAAATTAAGTCGTACAAGACGGTATATACCTACATGGAGATACTAATCCTATGAATACAATTATTCTACGCTATTCGGTAACGCATTCCTACTGAGTGCGTCAGCGACCTGGTTATCGGAACCTTTTATCTAATTTATTTTAAACTGATACTCTTGCAAGAGTAAACTCCAGCGCATGATGCGGCCGTTTGAGTGTCTCAAATTCCTAATATAGGCTAACGGACGGTGGTCGGTTCCTATTTGAAATTCTTTACATATCAAGTACAGCTTGAATTTGTCTATGACCCAGATAATTGATAGAGCTATCTTTTCTCTAGTGGCATATCTCTTTCCGCGTGGTAATAATTGACGACTAGCATATGCAACTGGATGACTCGTTCTGTCATCCACGTATTGAAGGAGTACACCTCCAATGCCCTCGTTGATCACGTCGGTCTTAACTCCAAAGGATTTTTCCGGGTTGGGCAACTTAAAAATGGGGGCAGAAATGAACTTACTTTTGAGCTGATTAAAATGGGAAACAGCGACATCATTCCAACGTAAACGATCGGGGAAATTCTTTTCCTGAAGGGGGCATAGGGGGGCCAAAATTGCAGCGAAATTCGGAACAAATCGCTGATAGGGAGAAGCTGATCCTAGGAACGATCTTAATGGCTTCTTTGTAATCGGGAGGGGCATGTGGGCGATTGCCTTAATCTTGTTCTCGTGGGGACCTAACTTGCTTTGTCCTATTTGAAACCCAAATATTTGATGGTTTCGTGAGCAAAATGGCATTTGCTGGGGCCAATGCTGAGGCCATTTTTACGCGGTCGCTCAAAAAGAGCTAATAGGGCGGGTAAATGGTGATTCCATTTAATTAGTTCTTGTAGCTGACTCTTCGGACGTGGTGTCAGCTGCGCGTCACTATCCAGGTCAGAGGGTTCTAAAGACTCGCCTGGTAGGGAAGGAGGAGGGTAATCGGCATCAGGTTGGATGCACACTGTCTGGATTACATTAAGGGACTCCGCGGGGCAATCCTCTTCAAGCGCCGATGCTTCGTCCAGTTCTACGAAGGTATCTCCATGGGCGCGTTGGGGGTTCTTTTTTTCTTGGGGTCCAGGGACAGTCTCCGTGTCCTTGTCTTGGGCCTTATCACCTAAGGGTGTTAGTGATTCACACTCCTCATTTTCCGTCCTAAAGTCCTGGTTAGGGGTCTCCGAGAAATCGGACGGTATCGGGGTTTCTGATAGGGACGGGCTCCTGGGCTTCTTTCTTATCTCGGCCTGGAGGAAGGGCGGCCTGAAACACAGGGTCGAAACTTACTTGGGGGCTCTGTCCTATAATTACGGAACAGAATTGTATGGGTGCTACAATGACTTCAGCCCAGCCATTATAATATTGACACTGCAGGTAACATCTAGCGACGGGGAATCGGTTCGCCCGCCCAAGTTGGTCATGTACCACCGCAAATTTTTCGTGGTTAGAGGCCACTGGGAGGAGTTCGTCGGACACGATGAAGCACGTACATCCTGTGTCCCTGACGAGAGTCAATACTCGGCAGCTGTCCACGCTGCCCTCCTCATATTTCAAAGTTCCCGATGAACTTTTACCAAAAACAAAATTTACCTGGTGGCCTGACGGAGGGGGAGAAGTTTCTGCTTGGGTCTGCACCACCGGGGGAGCCGGGGTTGTATTAATCTGGTGAACTTGGTGGGCTGGTCCGCTTTTAAGCCTAGAATTTTGGGGGCAATTCCAGCTCATGTGGTTTTCTACACCACAGGTGAAGCATATGGTTGGTCGCTTCGGGAAGAGAGATGGAGGAGAAGTCTTAACGGGAGGTTTGGAGTCCCGTTGTTGGTTTTGGGGAAAGAAGTTTTGGGGTTTTACGGGGCTCGGAAACTTTGTCAGCTTTCCTGGGAAGGATTTTTTTTTTTTTTTTTTAAGCGGCTATCTGGCGACTTCCTGGGAAGGAGCGCGAATCCTTCCTTCTTTCTTCTCGTTGGATTTCTTTTTCTCGTTCTTCTCGTTGTATTTTTCCTTCTCGTTCTTCTCGTTGGATTACTCTTTCCCGTTCCTCTCTTTCTCTTTCTTTTTCTACCTTTTTTCTTTGAACTTCTGCTTTAATCCGAGCTAATTCAATCTGAAGCTCAACTTGACTTATCCGTTCCTCTCTTTCTTTTTCTTCTCGTTGTATTTCTCTTTCTTCCTTTTTTCTTTGTTTTTCTCTTTCTTCCTCTTTTCTTTGCTCCTCTTGAATGTACTCAATTAGTTCTTTTCCGGAGAGTCCCAAGGATTCTCCTTGCGCTTTAAAGATTTCAAACTGAGTCATCTTTGCACTTGGGGGCGCACTAGTCAACCAACTAAAATTCCTCGCAACAAGAATTATGCCTCTATAGAATTAGCCTACCTAAATATGGGCACTGAACTATTCGTACTTGGTTTCTCAATCTAAATAACCACTGACTAAAATCACACAAAAAAAACACAAACAAATTATTATAACCGTTCCTTGAGCTACTCCAGCTTCTTAAGTTTAAAAAAAAAAGGGGGGATAGCAATCGTTAAAACAAAAGGGAACTGCTATATTCTATTATTATAACGAATAACACTATGCTTTACTCGACTGAGACCAGTGTTTACAAAGATATAGCGTTAAACCTTACACACCTGATACCAAATTTAAATAGTATATATATATATATATATATATGTCGTAGAATGACTCCCGACGATACCATATATATCTATTCGTTGAGGGAACTTCCTTAATTATCTTTAGAGTGCGTTTACTGTCTGGCGGCCGATATTATGTATCTTCGATATGCTTAAGAAGTGGAACTGAGCTCAAGGATAATAATATTGCTATCATTAATAAAATAGAGTTTTATTAATAATAACTATAAACAATACACAAAAACGGAAAATATTGACATAAACAGAATGGAAAGGGTCGTGGAGACTCGGGCTAATCCGAGGATTTAAAGGATTAAAAAAAAGGTAAAACAAATATAGAGTTAAAGAGATGGGATGGTTCGATAAACAATTTAAAGAACAGGATAGAATTGACAAAAAGGGATCAATACTCAAAAGGTGACGTTTGGCTTACGTAACTTTTCATTAGGGTGCAGTGGAAGGTACTTGAAGGAATATTCGGTCCGCTGGCGAGTTCCAGCCGAAGGGGGGGATAAAAGGATCCTGACGAGGCGTCTTGGAAAGGAGAACCGTTACTCGACGAACGGCTTGAAGAACAATGGCTGTTCTACTTTGTTCTCTTCTGAACAAAGGGGGGAATGAGAACCGTCTCTTGTCTACGGGCTCAAGAACAATGGCTGTTCTAATGTTGTTCTCCTTTGAACAACAGGGGGGGATGAGAACCGTTTCTTGGCGAAGGGCTCAAAACGAACAATGGCTGTTCTAATGCTGTTCTCCCTTGAACAACAGGGGGGGAAGAGAACCGTTTCTTGGCGAAGGGCTCAAAACGAACAATGGCTGTTCTAATGCTGTTCTCCCTTGAACAACAGGGGGGGGGGGAGAGAACCGTTTCTTGGCGAAGGGCTCAAAACGAACAATGGCTGTTCTAATGCTGTTCTCCTTGAACAACAGGGGGGGGGGATGAGAACCGTTTCTTGGCGAAGGGCTCAAAACGAACAATGGCTGTTCTAATGCTGTTCTCCTTGAACAACAGGGGGGGGGGGAATCCTTGGGGACTTGTCGTCGGAAAGGCTCGAACCTTTGGCACTCAAGGAATATTGTCCTCCTTCTGGACAAGTGATGGTGAATCTCGAGGTCGAGGTCCCTTGGCGCACAAAGGGAGAGAGGGTCGTGGTGATGTTTCGCGACGAAAATCTGGATCTCCAATCTGATCTTAGTGGTAAAGTTTCCATATAAATAGCCAGGACATCTCCTTGGCGTGGGGGAAAATGGAGTGAAAGCTTGGAGGGAACGCACAGCCGGGCCGGGGAACAATGCCTTATCTGTTCATAAGCCTAACTCGATCTGGCGAGGTCGGCGTATGGGGGCGAACGGGGGGACGATAACCTCCTTGTTTAAACATTGACATCCGGTAGCTGAGATAAGACTCCAAGCCTCGAATCAAAGATGCACGTGGGCAGCATCGTGGTTTTAAATAATACGGGGTAGGAGTTGAAATTAAACGCAGCTTCAACACATTCTATCACAGTATACTAAGTTGTTTATATTTTTTAAACATGAAGGGATTTTATTCTTGATAATTTTATGCTTAAGTCATAAGTTTTAAGTTTCTGCCCTAAAAGTCACTGACTTATTTTGGGCCCATAACTAATCTTTGTATGTATATACATATATACGAGTATGTATAATTACTTATTGTAACTTGTCATTAGGATTTAAAATGTAATATGTTTATACTGTACATTGGATTAATATGGAATAAATAAATAAATAAATAAATACCACATTTGTCTATCTGTCGCCACGCCTCCGCTCCCAAAGCTTATACAGCGCCGAGAGTATTACATTCGACCTTTTTGGAGCACACCTCGTGTCATGCTGGAAGCGTGCCAGTGTATACGGATGGCTCTAAGTCTCAAGAGGGGGTCGGCTTCCACGCCGTATCCCCTCTATTTGAAGTCGGTGAGACTGCTAGGCGCTGCGTCAGTCTTCACGGCCGAGCTGGTGGCAATGCACCACTCGGTACGGGAGATTACGCGACGTGCCCGGGGCATTGTAATCTCCGCATCCCCTGATTCGCGATATCCGTGACGCCACGGTTATGGCAAGCTAGGCGTATGAGAGATTATCCTCTGCTGGCTTCCTGGACATATAGGAATTGCGGGGAATGAGCGCGCCGATGAGGTGGCCAAAGAGTCCGCGAGGACTCTGCGACCGGACCAGCGTTTCGCTCTTCCTCACACCGACTACATAGCAGGAATACGGGTAGCTCTTCGGGCTGCTTGGCAAAGATGATGGCAGACGGTCGAAGGGAACGTAAAGTTGCGTGCCATTGCGCGCGACTGTTCCCATGGACCTACCCTCCAATGCCGCGAAGGCTTCAGGTTGCTTTCTGTCGTCTCCGAATTGAACACACTCGCGGGACGCACCGCCATTCAATGGAACGCTCGCCTGCGCCCTACTGTGAAGACTGCGTTCTTCCCCAGACTGTTCAGCACATTCTTGTTGAATGTCCCAGTCTGGGCGATCCCCGCGCACCTTACCTGTCCCGGTACCGTGATGGGCGGGGTTGCTACCACCTGTCTCTTGTACTCGGGACGAGTTCGTGCACACTGACCTCTGGACTTTTAGACTTTTTGGAGGACACCGGCCTTCTCCCTTTTATTTAAATAGTTTTTTTTCTCATTTTAGTAGGTAGCATCTTTCTGCGCCGAGAGGAGACGTACCTCTCCTCGACGCCAGAGCTTGCTTCCTGTTTATTACCTTTTTCTTTGTTTTATTTTTATTGATGGTTTTTTATTCGTTTTTTTAGCCTCCTCTTTTTAATATGCCTAATTTTAGGCAATGTTGATTACAGCGACTAATGCCCAAGTAGGCAGTCGCCAGATGACCTCTTTAAAAAAAAAAATTCCTGTTGTACTTATTGTTGGGATGATAGAGACATATATCTCAATAGAATTTATTTTGGAAGTTGTTCATTACTCGTATCATAAGTGGAATATATGTGGTGATCCAAAGGTAATTTCTTTACTTCTTGGACTGCAACTAGGATATGCACAGAATATGTGCTTCTTATGACTATGGAACAGCCGTGACGACGGGAATCATTATATTGTCAAAAGGGGCCCGAAAGAGAAGAACACATAGTTGGCCGATACAATGTGAAGCATATGCCTTTGGTGCATCCACAGAAGATCTACCTTCTACCACTTCATATCAAACTTGGCCTTATCTCAAAGAGAAATTTTGTGCAAAGAAAACCGATGCTAAACTTAAAGCTGGCATTTTTGTAGGGCCGAAGATCATAAAATTGATACGTCACAGGGAGTTCTGAAATAAACTAACTCCACTTGAGTTGGCAGCATGAGATTCATTTGTCCATGTAGTGCAGAACTTCCTTGGTAATCATAGGACTGAAAACTATGAAGAACTAGTGGGCAACATGCTAAAGGCCTATCAACGAATGGGGTGTTGGATGTCTTAAGATGCATTTCTTGCATTCGCATCTAGATTTTTCTCCATTTAATATGGGTGATATTAGTGAGGAACATGGGGAAAGGTTCCACCGAGATATCGCAATGCTGGAAAGCAGGTATCAAGGCGCCTTCAACGAAAACATGATGGGTGACTACTGCTTGTTCCTACAACGTGAGGATCCTATATCCACGTACAAGTGCAAGAGCAAGAGTCTCAAACATTTTTGAAGAAATTTATAGTTAGGTGAGTACTACCTCTTTTATATGTAATACATATCTTGTCTGGATCTGCAAAAGGAAGTATATAATGCCGAATAGGGTGCCCCGATTCCAAACCTTTGCCCAGAAACGTCTCATTCTTCTCAAACTCGTAATAATTATGTCATTAATTGATCCAAGGTGACAAAGTGAGCCATATAACCTAGTTGCATAACTCAAGAACCTTACACGTTAGGACAAATCTGAGCACATATTTGGAATCAGCGTACCAAAATTAGTTGCTTACAACAACATTTACTCATGTAGCAGAGACAAAGTTAAAATTTGTTGGCTAGTGATAATTTACGTTTTTCAGATTAAATAAATTTCTTCATTTTCCTCCCCATCATGTCTTTAAAAGTAAAAAGAACGTTGCAAGAATAAAATAGAGCATTTAATGATGAATGGGAATTACAGTTTTTTGTAGTGTTTAATAATGGTAAAATGACTTGCTTGCTCTGTGATAGCGTAATCTCAACAATAAAGAAATACAACGCACAGTAAATATGCAAAATTAGAAGGTGAGGCTCGAAACATTGCATTGAATAAATTACAAGATGGAAAGTAAAAACAAATATTCCATTCAGTGTTAGGCCTACATCAAGAAACTGCCACGACGGAGGCAAGTTATAAAGTGCCATATTTGCTTGGTAAAAAGGTAAGCCATTTAGCGATGCAGAACTTATAAAGGAATGGATCGTTGAAGTAGTAAGATCCCGATAGAGTTAAGAAATATGAGGTATCTCTTCCAAGAAAAACTAATACAGATCGGCAGCAGGAGTTAGCTCGAAATGTAACTCAGCAACTTCAAAAAATAATCCCAAAAGAAAATATATATTACTCAATAGCTTTGGATGAATCGACAGATTTAACTGATTCAGCACAAATATTGTATTTTGTTCGTGGTTTAACTGGAGATTTTCATTTATTTGAAGAATTGCTTGCTTTAGGCACTCTTAAGGGAAGGAATTGATATTTTTAACAACTTTAAAGATAAATGTTATGAAGCTGAACTAAATTTTACTATCCTGGTGAGTGTGTGTAAAGATGGTGCTCCATCTATGACTGGGAAGAACGAAGGATTTATTTCGGATCTTAAAAGAGAACTCTCAGATCAAAATGCACTGATTTCTTTTCATTGCATTCTGCATCAGCAAAATCTCTGTGCCAAATCTGTCATTTTAAATGACACTTTGCAAAAAGTTATAGGTATTGTGAACTATATTCGAGCAAATGCTACGAGGCATCGCCAGTTTCGAAACATGTTCATGATGGATGATGGGATAATCAGTGTAGATTTACCCTATCATTCAAAAGTGCGTTGGTTATCATCCCAAGGACAAGTATTAGTCAAAATTCTATCTTTGCGAGCGCAAACAATTGACCTTTCTCAAGGAAACAATGAACATTGTGAATTATCAGATGCAAATGTTCACCAAGATGTTGCGTTTCTATGTGATATAAGGACAAAGCAAAATGAGTTAAATATTTCGCTGCAAGGCGAAACTAAATCGATATATGATATTTGGCAAAAATTCTGGCATTTAGAAAGTTGTCGTTTTCTTGCTCAGCCGAAAATTTCAGAAGTACACTTTCCCCAGTTAACAAAAATAATTAATGGAAATAAGTATAACTGTGAATCTTTCAAAAAATACGAATCAGTTTTAGACTCATTAATCACAGAATACAATGAAAGATTCATTGATTTTGAAAAGCATGATGTCACCCTGAAACTAGCTTTTCAACCTCACTTAGTTGATGTATCAAAGGCACCAGAAGATTTACAAATGTAGTTTATTGAGTTGTCTGAATATAATATTCTGAAATCTCTTGTTTGATAGTAAAAAATTTGGAAATTGAAATTTGGAAAAAGGCAGTAGAATACCCTCGCCTTCGCGAACATGCTCGCCGATTGATTTCGTGCTTTTCTACCACATACTGTTGTGAATCACACCTTCTCATACTTAACACAAATTAAGAATTCGTTGAGAACACAGATGAGCATCTGGAGGACCAATTAAAATTAAAAGCTCCATGTTAGAACCAGTAATTACAATGTTGTCTCGCCAGAAGCAATCTCAAAGAAGTCATTAAATTATTAAAAAGGTAAGTGAATAAATTATTCCGTCTTAAAATGCATGTATACTACATGCTAGCTATTAATTTAAATAATATTAACAAAAGATTTAAAATTACAGTAAAAAATAGTCACACTTATTGACTACGGCTCCAGTGCGAACGGCAAATTTCAAGGTGGCCTCCACACACGAAAAGGTTCCCCACCCCTGCTCTAGAGTTTTAGCCAACAATCTGAGACACGCGTTGCTATGGGGGCAAGAGGGGGGCACCGCCTATTTCTTTTTAGGATGGGTTTTGTTTATATATGCGTTATTAATTTGAATTCATTAAATGTTCATTTATACACATTTTATTCACGTTTAAGACATTAATATATCATCATCAAACTGTTTCATTCCAATGGTAGACAGAGGCCGTTCTAAGAAGCGTCCCCTCATCACCTTCCAGGGCCCCGCAGCGGGGTACCCTATGTAACCTGTTATACTCGGTACCAAGAGAAACTGCAAATTAGGGGATGCCGCGTCACTAAATTGAATTGAGTTATGTGACGGAGCCTAGGGAAGTTGGTTCGCCTCCTCGTTCCCTCTCATTATTCCTTTTTCTCTACGACTAACCCGGGTGTGCGTGCAGTCCTCTCTTTGAGTCGCTAAACATATTGCCGGGACGGATTGTTGCACGCAATCCCAGGGTAACCCTGCGCAGGGTATGGTAATAATAGGTGATCACCCATCTCACTCAGTGGTCCCGCCTATCTCTACTTCTCTTTATTACATACCCTCCTACCCCTTTTCACACTTGCTCCTCTATCCACGCTGGTTCTGGCTGCCCGGCGCACTTTCGCCCTCTTATGAGCCTTGGTCGAGTGGCAGTGTATACTGTGAGGCCCCTACCTGCTGCGAGGGCCGATAGTCCGTCGGCTGAGAGAAGTATTAGGCACGGGGTGTGCTGGGCCGTCGACTCCTCAACACCTTTCAATACACATACCGGGTTTTGGAAAACTCTGTTGCACTCGTTTTTTTATCTTTCGACAGGTTTACTTGTGTGATAAAGTTCCATAAAAAAACCCTTAAAATTCTACTCTTGCTGCATGTGTCATTAAAACGTCTTTTCAATTGTGTGTCAAGATGGAATTGCAAATAATCGAGATCTCTGCTCTCCTGCGCGTGGACCACAACAACTCCGACATCGCCAAGCGGCTCAACGTTAGCCGGGTGACCGTCCAGAATCGCTGAGAGGCTCAGGAACGGCGAAGATCTCAAAAATCGACCTCGTTCAGCCAGACCAAGTTTTCAACAGTTTGAGTGTAAAGGGGCCTTCGAAAGTGCCCCGAAGCTCAAAATGACTGTGGTCGCGAAGAAGAACATCTCCGTGGCCACAGTGTTCAGGGCCGTCAAGGAGGACGAAGGTAATAGCTTGAGGTAGTGTAAAGGCCTCTGATCACCGACCGTATGCGAGAACAACGCCGGGAGCGCTGCCATCGCCTTTTCAATGACTTGAAGAGTCATGGCAATGGAATTCTCATTTTTCCTGATGATAAAACCTTCACGGCCCATCGGGTCATCAACAAGCAAAACGACCCTGTGGTAAGCTTCGGTCATGAAGTCTCTGAGGTCCGCTACTTGCCCACGATCAAGCTCTCGGCGCCGTGGATTCGAATGGCAAGAAGAGACCGCCAGTGTGGTTCGTGGACGATTGCAGGGACATTTTGGCCACTAAAGTCCTGTCCTGATTGAGCAAGATCTCAACGAAGGCGGACTAAGTCTTTCAACAGGACGGTGCCCAGGCTAAGTCAGTGCAAGAGTGGTTTAGGTTGAACATGAACTTCTGGTGGAAAGACTTGTCCGCCGCAGTCGCCAAACCTCAATTTCCTCTACTACAACGTGTAGGCCCATGTCGAGGGCAAAGCCTGCAAAAGGTCCGCCACAGCAACATCGACGAGCGGAAGTTCTCCATCAATCGCGTGTAGGCCAGCAACGTGTGCACGTCCTTCGGGTCTCGCTTGGAGCACGTGCTAACCGACGAGGGTGAGCACATTGATTAATATTACAATTTAAACACACATTTATATGTTAAAACAATAAAAACGTGACTAACTGCATCAAAACTATCATTGTGTCCTTGGCTGAGAGCGTTGTAACGGGTGTAACGAGACTATTGCAATGCCCGGTATAAAGTGGCTACGTTGGCATCATCCTTTATGGTCAAAGATCGAGGACAAATGGCAGGCGTGGTTGTCAAGGCCCATCTTAGCTTGAACCCGTGGGCCGAATATGTGCAAATAATTCATTCTGAAATTTTGCGATCCTATGACGACCTCTCTCTTAACTTGGGAGGTCATAGTATCCTATTTACATGCGTCTCTTTATTTATTTATTTTTTTATTATAGACACAACAAAAGGAAAAAGTGGGCGACTGAGGGCACATGGAGATCCGTCTCGAAGCGCGGCCTCGCCCTCCCTAGGTGTCGGGGAGGATGAGATAACACGATACGCCCCCCCCTCCCTTCGACCAGTGGAGTGGGCTCCCCTCTCACCATCTCCATACGGAAAAGGTGCTTTCCCTTTGCCATCTTTGGAGCCCCGCTCAGGCAGCTCCACGTCAGAAAAGGAGGTGGCTCCACCTTTGCTATATCAGGGGCCGCCTCCAAAGTACTCCTAGCGGAGTGAGGTACCTTTCACCTCACTCCCTTCTTTGGAGTCGCCCTTGGACGACTCCATCTCTGCACCAGCGTGTCTGCCACCCCCCTTCCCTTCGGTATCACAGGTGACTGTCAAGGAAGCAGGACCGGGAGCACCTCAATAGGGACAAAGGATAGCGGGGCCCGTCTGGCCGTGCCCCCCTACTGTCTTGCAAGCATGTACATATATTAAGCTTGCAGGGGCCGTTATGCCTGGCCCCCTCTCTTCCACGATGGAGGTTGGCTCCGTGATCCCTTGGGACCGGGCAACACGAAGGCCCTTCTGAGCTGGACATGGTCCCGAAGGTGACCCCGCCCAAGATGGTAGAATCTTCCATAGGGGCCAACCTGGGCTCGGTGCCGCCAAACGCCGAACCTGATTGAGTCCGCCCCTGTAAGTCTGGGGTAGACCCACCTTCCCAGGACGCGGAGCCTATTTCCTTCATTTTGTTGCCTTGTTTTCTTTTTTGTTTTTTGTGTCCTTTGCACGTTTGTTTTTTTTTAAATCTAGTTAGCATTAGGGTAGATTTTTTCAGCGCCCCATTCCCCCCCAAAAAAAAATCACGCTCCCAAGCACCACGACTCTGCCATGTTACCTTCCTGGCGAAAATAACACCCCCGAATACCAGGAACTTTAGAGCGAAAACCAACGACGAAATCTCTCACAACAAAAGTTTGCAAGGAGAGATGAGGACCGAAGGAGGTGAAGGAGAAAATGTGTGGAGGAGAGAGAGAGAGAGTAACAAGGAGTAACAAGGAAAGCAAGTACCTTAGGAGACCTTACGGTCTATTCAAAGAGGGTACCTTTGGACTAGTAATCGAGCAGGCACATGGCTGCTAAATTGTTTTGCGTCCCTAAACGGCCACTTTTCATGACTTTGTCTAGTCTTGACTTGAACTGGTCAACAGATTCACTGTTGACAACTTCCACTGGAAGTGCGTTCCACTTACCGCAGATACTGTAAGTGAAAAAATTTCCACACAGATTGCGGTTGTAACGCTTCAGTTCAGGTTTGAAGCCGTGATTGCGCGTTCTGTTCTCACTCAGTGTGAAAATATCCCGGTAGTCAACATTGTCGAACCCTCGAAGTATTTTGAAAACTTCGATGAGCTGACCACGCAGTCTACGAGTTTCCAGCGAGAACAGATCTAGTTCCCTTAGTCTATCCTCATAACTTTTATGTCGGATAGAGTGAATCAGCTTGGTTGCCCTGGCTTGTACGCGTTCCAACCTTGCGATATCCTTTCGAAACGAAGGACTCCAAAATTGTACACCATACTCCAGGTGTGGCCGAACGAGGGAGTTGTACAGACAAAGTACTATCTCCTTGTTATGGTATCCAAACTGGCGCTTTATGTAGCCTAACATCCTTTGGGCATCTTCTCTGCTTCGATGCACTGTTTCGAGAACTTGAGGTCACTAGTGATAGTTACACCCAAGTCCTTCTCAGTGTCACTCGATTCAAGAGCAGTGCCCTTAAGGATATACTGAGGTTGGGGGTTTCTGTGGCTGATATGCATCACTTTGCATTTGTTCACGTTTAAAGGCATTTACCACGTGTCCGACCACTCCCCAATCTTCCCAAGATCTTCCTGCAGGCAGGCAGTATTTCCATCCTTTGCAACGTTCATACCAAGCTTGGTATCGTCGGCAAATTTGGAAATCTTGACAACCATGTCACTGTCCATGTCGTTGACGTAGAGGATGAATAGTAGTAGTCCCAGGACAGAACCTTGAGGCACCCCGCTAGTAACGGGCGCCCACTCAGAAGCCTGTCCATTCACCACCACGCGTTGCCGTCTGCCACTTAGCCAGTTCTCGATCCAGCCGGCTACTTTTTCGTCTATGCCCAGCGCTCGCACTTTCCGGAGAAGGCGGCGGTGTGGTACCTTATCAAAGGCTTTCTGAAAGTCTAAGTACACCACATCCACCGCCTTGTCCCGATCGTGCTCACTGAAGACGAAGTGGAAGAATTCCACAAGGTTCGTCAGGCATGACCGTTGCCTTCGGAACCTGTGCTGGGAACTCTTCAGTAGCAGGGTTGACTCTAAATACGACGTCATTTTGTCCACCATGATGCTTTCCATGAGTTTACCGACTATCGAAGTCAGACTGATAGGTCGGTAGTTTGACTGTTGGCTACGGTCTCCTTTCTTGAAGATAGGAGTCACCTCCGCCTCACGCCAGTCTCTAGGAACGCATTCGGTCCGGATTGACATGTTGAAGATTGCGCTCAGGTGTCGTGACACTTGATCGCGCACTTCTTTCAACACTTTAGGTAGAAAGCCATCCGGGCCAGGTGACTTATTCGTCTTTAGGTCACTGATCTTCTTTTTTATTTCCCCTTCGGTGAAATCCATATCCTCCAGCTTTTCCCCCGAGAAGGAATCCATTGGCTGGGTGATGGGACCACACTCTTCAGTAAACACTGAAGAGAAGTAGTTGTTGAGGAGGTTAGCATTTTCTGCATCTGAATGCTTTAATGCCCCCTCCTCATTTCTCAAAGGGGGCCAATCGTTCGACGGATTGGTTTACGGCTGTTCACATATCCAAAAAACTCCTTGGGATTCTCTTTACAGAGTCTCGCCACTCGGAGTTGCTCAGTCCGCTTAGCCGCCGTTATGCTGGACTTCACTCTCCTGGCTAGCCTCCGGTATTCGTCAAAGTCGCCCGAGATCTTCGATTGCCGGTACACAGTTCTCTTCTCGCTAAGCACTTGGCCGATTTCTCGATTAAACCACTTTGGTTGAACAGAAGACCGACGGGGACATTTCAGAGGGATGAAACGTGATTGAAGACTCATGAACTTATTTTTGAAACTGTTCCACGAGTCTTCAACAACATTGCACACTTCTAGCCTCGCGTCAGTCAGTCCAGCACGAAGACCTGCAAAGTCTGCTCTTTTCAAATCGAATTTCCTCGATTTACTAGTTGCAGGCCCTGCCTTCGGGACTTTGACTACAAATCTAATTAGTCGTTGGTCAATGCCACCAACCTCTTCGCCAACAGAGAGGTCCTCAACGATGTCATCCTCAGAGGTGAAAACCAAGTCGAGGATATTGTCTCCTCTCGTTGGCTCTCTCACCCATTGAGTCAGGAACTCGTTGTTCGCGAACTCCAGGAGTAGTGCGTTCTCGCCACAGGGTTCTCTGGTTTCCCAGTCAACTTGTGTGTTGAAATCCCCCATGACGATACACACTCTTTCTTCGACAAGTTCTCCTAGTAGTTGGTACAGATCTCTGTCCTTTTTAACGAGTTGGGCAGGAGGTCTATAAAGCACCAGGGTCCTGTATTTGGAAGGACCTATCTCTAGGTCAACACCTAGTAGTTTATGGTCGGATACGATGTTGCAATCCGTCGAGTTGAGAGTATCCTTGACATACAACATCACACCGCCGCCCTCTCTGTCTGGCCTATCTTTAAGGAAGAGCTGGTAACCGGGAATCGTGAATTCACCTTCAAAATCTCGGCTTGAGGTTTTTATCCACGACTTCGTTATGGCCACCATCTCCGGTTCTTCTGTTGCTACGAGGCCACGAAGTTCTAGAAGCTTTTTTCTGATAGACCTCGCATTAAACATATATATATATATATATATATATATATATATATATATATATATATATATATATATATATATATATATAAATTTCTCATTTAATTAAGTAATTAAGTACAACGTTACGGGTACCTTGCCCATCTTCTGGTCTATAAGATAGATTTAGAACACTTTAAAATTACAAAAATTATAATGCACACAAGGATTAGAAATAAATTATTTAGTTAATTGAAATTATGACAAATCGTTTGAAAACTATTGAAATTTTAGATATGGATCAATTATGGGTACTTTAAATATGGATAAATATAACACTAGTTGATGCAATTATTGGTTGACACAGATATTAGTCACTTAATGAAGCAGCAATAGTAATAAATTATTTAATAATTTGAAAATGTGAAAAAATCATTTGAAAACTTGACACTAAATATAGATGCTATAAATATGGATAAATATAAAAGATATACTAATTGGGGCAATTAATTGGTTCACAAAAATATTAGTCACCTTCAGTGGACTAATATATATATATATATATATATATATATATATATATATATATATATATATATATATATATATATATATATATATATATATATATTCATATATATGGTGCCTGCCTTCCACACCGTAAGGCTATAGAAACATTATATGAAGAAAGCTCCGCTTGACTCTGACGCTGTAAAGTGATAGCTCTTATTAAGCCTCTAAAACCCGCTTTAGACTTTCGGGTGATGATACGTTGTAGGTGTTAAAGAGAAATCGCATATGCACCTGTATGTTATGGTTGCGACGAGGAGGAGTACGCTTGCTTACATGCGTGACTATTTGTGACATCTGTTTCTTCTATAATTATATGTCTGTCTTTCTCTTTATTACATAACTTTATCGTACTTATTATGTATTTTGGCAGGAGACCCGTAATTCACCCCCACTCTCACCCCCACGCCCTCATTAAAGGGCTCAGATCGAGCCGATTGGAAGCACGGCTTCCGATCTGGTAAATCACCGGATGCAGTGGTTCGTATTCTACTGAGAAAGAAAAGATCTTAAAAGTTTGCAGATCGCGGGCTAAAACCCATATCAAGTTATTTTGTAGTCCTCACGCAACTTCCAACAGTGCCTGTTGTCAATGAGGGGGATTTAATTGAATGGCGCGTTGACCTAGTACCCATTACCGATGTTCTTCCAGTATCCATTACAGATGTTCTGCCGGCTTCCATTACTGAATTTATCCCGGTATCCATTACCGCTGCTATCTCAGTACCTATTACCGATGTTATCTCGCTACCCATACCGGTTACTCCAGCATTTATTACCGATTTTCTCCTGATATCCATTGCCGATGTTTTCGCTTCACCCATTACCGATTTTAGCCTGGTACCCATCACCGTTGTTTTCCCGTTACCCATTGCCAAATTTTCCCTTTACCCATTACCGATGTTTTCACCTTACCCATTGCCCAGTTTTCCCCTTAACCCATTACCGATGTTTTCCTGTTTCCCTATTCCGAATTCTTCCCTTTACCCATTGCCCATGTTTTCCCGTTCCCCTATTCCGATTTTTTCCCTTTACCCATTATCGATGTTTTCCCGATACCCATTGCCGAAGTTTTCCCGTTCCCCTATTCCGATTTTTCCCCTTTACCCACTACCGATGTTTTCCCCTTACCCATTGCTGAGTTTTTCTCTTTACCCACTACCGATGTTTTCCCGTTACCCATTGCCGAAGTTTTCCCATTCCCTATTCGGAATTTTTCCCTTTACCCATTACCGATGTTTTCCCGATACCCACTACCGATGTTTTCCCCTTACCCATTGCCGAGTTTTTCTCTTTACCCACTACCGATGTTTTCCCGTTACCTATTGCCGAAGTTTTTCCATTCCCTATTCTGAATTTTTTCCTTTACCCATTACCGATGTTTTCCCGATACCCATTGCCGAAGTTTTCCCGTTCCCTATTCTGAATTTTTCCCTTTACCAATTACCGATGTTTCCCCGTTACCCATTGCCGATGTTTTCCCGTTCCCCTATTCCGATTTTTTCCCTCTACCCACTACCGATGTTTTTCCCTTTACCCACTACCGATGTTTTTCCCTTTACCCACTACCGATGTTTTTCCCTTACCCACTACCGATTTTTTTCCCTTACCCATTACCGAATTTCTCCCGCCCCATTCTGAATTTTTCCCTTTACCCATTACCGATGATTTCCTGTTCCCCTATTCCGAATTTTCCCCTTTACCCATTGCCGATGTTTTCCCGTTCCCCCATTCCGAATTTTTTCCCTTTACCCATTGCCGAAGTTTCCCCGTTACCCATTGCCGATGTTTTCCCGGTATCCATTACCGATGTTCTGAGTTTCTTGAATTCACTTGACCAAATAAGTGTGCGCGAGAAAGAATATATATTTTAATTTTCATCCTTTTTAATAACTCAATTAAAGCTAATGATTGCGCCTGAATAATCACTGTTAATAAATGTTAGGTGGTTTTCTTTAAACATTAAAAGCGAAGGCCAACGAGGGAACCTCCGCCAGAAAGTTTCTAATGAATGATCTGTACAGAAAGTGGTGAAAATAGAAGCAGTGAATATGCGCGGACTATAATCACATATACCCCTGTACGCTTTGGGGCCAAGAGGGCACGCAATCATTCCTAGGTTACTTACCCTGCAACTGACAACCCTTTGCGGGTTCAAACGTGAATGAATTATTCAGAGAACCCAATTTACCACTCAATCCCAAAGAGCCACACCATAAGTAACGGTAGAAAATCCTCAATAGCAGAAAAGCAAAGCAAGAAATTACTCGATGCTCAATTGGCCGGGGCGGTTCGTGCCTTTTGACTCCCAAAATAAAACGTAATCCCGCTTAATTTGTCGACTAGGTACCATTACTTACAAAGGGAAGGGAGTAAACTATTCGCGTACCAAAAGGGAAGGGAGTAAGCCATTCGCGTACCTAAAATGAAGGGGGAAGGCCATTCGTGTACCAAAAGGGAAGGTAGTAAGCTATATTTGTACCACAAGGGAAGGGAGTAAGCTATTCCGTGATTAGACGCAAAGGGTCACCAGACAGTGCAACTTAGCAGTCACTGGTCAGTGGCGTGTTTAGGTGGACCGGCAGACCACGCCACATGTTGCCAGTCTTCCAGGGCACAATTAGCGACATCACGAGGCGAGGTGTAGCGCTTGTTCGGTGTCGTGGTGTTAACAAGGGTTTTAAGGTGGGTCTTCTCTGTTTCTATATCTCATGGAAGGTAAAAAATAAAACCCTGCACTGACCTGGTGGCTATGCTTCTGGTACCTCCTGCATTGAATTTAGAAACGATTTGAGCCAGTGTTGTCTGTTTTCATAGACGTTTCTAACCAGACGCCACTAGTCGCGATCATTAGGCCCCCGTGGTTGACCCCTGCGCTTTCCACGGTGAGCACCTTTCGTGAGGTATTCTTGTAGATTGAGGGATGTTGATTGTCCACATAGTTGCATAAATGGAATGTCCGATTCTTCTGGCATCCACTATCATGCCCAGCTCGAACTCCGATATTTCACGTCGCCTTGCCGTGAACACTCTAGCCAATGTTCACACTGGCCCACGAAATTTAAGATTTCAACTGATACAACTCTCGGAATTACCATGACGTAATGGTACGGTGGCGCTGCCCTTTACTCACTGCTAGCCCATGAGTTAGGCACTTGAGTGTCTAAGAAATCTGAGTTTATTCACTTTACTAAACTTTGTATTCAATCCTTTAATTTATTAAATAATTCCCTTCAAATAATTTCATTAATTTGATTTTTATTCTTAGTCGAAGATTGATTCCCTTCAAAATTCAAAGAATTTCATATTAACACATTAAGTTGTCCAGTAACGTGATTTATTATACTTTCCTTCTCCTTTTGGCATTAAGACTAATATTAGAGTTCTTTTATTAGATACTTTAGTTAGCTTGGGGACAGCATTAAAATCCTACTTAATCAAAACAAATATATATATATATATATATATATATATATATATATATATATATATATATATATATATATATATATATATATATATATATATATATATATATAGTCATTCGGACTTACTTGACCTTGATAGGAACAGGAGTTGACGGATGTCGCTATACTGAATTTTTCACAATTCTTCGCGTTGCAGTGGAAGGAGGGTGGTTATTACTAAGATGGTAGAAACCGATGTAGCTCTCTTCTTAGGACTTTATCCGGTTATAAGTCTAAAAGACGGAGAGAGGAGTTGTGCTCTCTGGCTCAATGAGTACTTTTTTGGTAGCTCTTGAGTTCTTCTAGTATCCTCGTCTACTTGGCAGGGTTACCAAACTGGGTTTTGGTATACGAGGTGATCCCGAAAGTAATTAAAGGGAACTTACTTGGAGATTAATTCTTTTCTCTAAATTACTGAGCTTTAGATTTGAGAGTCCCTCAAGGGTGAGCGGATCTTCTTTTGTCTTGCTCCCGAAATTCCTGTTTGGCACTTAGGAATTTTGATCTAGCCAGACCTCTTGCTAAGTCTGCGAAGGATAAATCGGTATGGCACCGATAAAAAAACGAGACGAACTTCTAAGTCTTAGAAGTCGAGTTCGGAACTGGGCGAGGTACTGATCACAATAATCTAGTCCTCTATCGTCTCTAACAGAATCATCTCTTTCCTTGCTTCCTTGCTTTTGTGTATAGAAAGGACAGAGAGGAATCACTGTGTAACACAGGCGAAAAGGCAGTCATAGAGGAAAGGTTGCGGAAATCACTTGAGAAAAGATAGAAAGAGTTGATAGGTCGGTGGCTAGACACAGATGCGTGGTGTTGGTGTTGATACGTTGGTCACGAGGTTTTGCGACTGGACGACGGTTAGAGGTTGGTCAGGAAGGAGAGGCTGTCTGCTCAGTCGGAAACACGTTATTCATGATGCCTTTAGTTTATGCGAAGAACGGTATGGGTTGCGGGTGGTCATGAGCCGCGGGGTATCGCGGTGCCATCGCATACCTTCTTACATGTAGTGCTGTGTATAATGGGTCTCTGGCGAGTTTCCCGAGTTGTTTTGTGAGTGGTGTGAGCGTATGTGTTGAGGGGTACTAATTTGTTGTTGTGTAGTGCGGCCATTCTCGAGTACAAAGAAGAGCGGCAAGCGCGCTTCAGAGCAGAGTTCTGAATGCGCTGAGCCTTCCGCTTCCACGTGTCACTCGCGGCTACGAGTGACAGTGGGCGTACGTGAGAATAGGTCGCACGAGTGCTTTGTAAAGGTTTTACTTGAATTTTTTGCCCGCAGGGTAGAACCTGCTCAGCGATGTGTTTGTTCGTGAGGCTCTTGCTTGTGTTATGTTTTGGTGTATATTGAACTTGAGGGTCTTGTCGAAAGTTACCCCGAGGATTTTTGTACATTGTGTGTATTCGAGCCTTGTTGGGTTTAGGTGGTTCATGTCTGGTGTGTGTGAAGTGATCTCTAGCGCCGTAGAGTGTCATCTGTGTCTTCTGAGGATTCGTGGCAATCAGCCATTTATCCTCGTAATCTGTCTTATCATCTAGTATTGTTTGTGCGTGGAGCGCGATTTCTTCTGGACCACGGCCGCTGACGAGATTGGTCTCGTCATCGGCGTAGGACACTTTGTATGTGTGGCAGCAGTTTTCGGGTGGGCGTGGAGTGTCGTTTGTGAACATAATATATAGTGTGGGTGCCAGTCCGCTTCCTTGAGGAATGCCTGAGCGTGGTGTAAAGGATCGTGAGAGGGTATTATTGTATTTTATGTGGCATCTCCGTTCAGTGAGGTATTGCGAGAGGAGCCTTCTGGTGCAGAGAGGTAACTGCGTATTTTTGGCGAGTTTCCAACGGAGTCCCTCGTGCCACACTTTATCGAAGGCCTTCTCCACGTCCTTGCTGATGGAGAGATTCTTCTGATGTACCTGGCGTTTTTTTGTGTTCTGTCGTGAACGATAGTCACGGCCGCCTGAGTGGACCGGCCTCTCCTAAACCCATATTGGTGGGGGAAGAACCAGTCCCTCTCTTCCAGGTACTCCCGTAGACGGCAGTTGATCATTCGTTCGAGTATTTTGCCTAGGTGCTCTAATAGACCAATAGGCCTGTAGTTGTTTGGGTGTTTTGGGTCTTTGTTCGGTTTGTGTAGAAGTATGTTGTGAGAGACTTTGAATATTTTAGGGAAGTGGCCTGAGGCTAGTGAGGCGTTGAATAGGTGTGTAAGTGTGGGGTATATGTTTGCGGGGAGGTTGTGTATTAGTGTGGCTGGTAGCCCGAAGGGACCGGGGGCGCGTTTTGGTGTTGTTTTAATGTAGTTTTGTTTCCTCGACGGTGATTGGAGTGGTTAATGTGGATGTGTAGTCGAGCACCTCCATTCGTATCAGGGGGGTGGGCCTTAGTTCGTGAGCGTGGGCCCGACACCACTCCCGGACCTCCTGGAAGTGCTCCCGCGCGTGTGGTTTGGGTGTGTTGTGAGTGTGTACTGTGTCCCAGTGGGACCTAAATGCGTCGAGGATGACGTTAGTGTCTGTGAGTGTTTGGTTGTTTACTTGGAGGGTGATGGGTTTGCATGGGTCAGGGCCTAACATCCTTTTTACGTGCCACCAGAAGAAGGAAGGGTCCGTGCAACGGGTATCGTCTGCATCCGGACGACTTCTCGCCACTGCCGGTTCCTATCTAGCTGCACTCACTGTAGGATGCGGGCACGTAAGTGATTTATGTTGCGTTGTCGTGGGCTTCTAGTGTAGTGATTATAGTACCTTGTGATGACTCTCTGATTGTGTATTAAAAATGTGAAATTTTTTATGCAATTGTAATTATTTGTGGTGAGTGTAGGTTGAGTACTGTGGTTATAGTGTTTAAGATTGAGCACCAGTGGTTGTCTAACAGGTCTGGATTGGTGTACTCCAGGTCGAGGTTTTGTGGCGTGTTTTCTGTTATGTCTCTCCTGAACTCTTCCCAGTTTGTGTTTTTGTAATCGCATAGAGGTGGTGTAGGTATGAATATGGGAGATGTGGATATGATGAGGCATATCGGTATGTGGTCAGAGAGTACGGGGGGATCCGGTGATATGTGTGTGTGGAAGCGTGTAGCGTGGTCGTTGCGGAAGACAACGTCCGGGGACGTGGTGCCTCCGCGAGGACTGCTTTCCTTCCTCACGGAGCTTATTTATAGACCGGTAACCGCCCCTCCTGAGGGGGACGGGGTAATGCCACTGAGACGAGCGCGAGTTTGGGATCTGAGTGACACCGCGGAGCCCAGATCTGTTTCTTAATGAGAGGCACCGACAACCGTCACATTATTTCTCCTGGGGAGTGGTCGGACACGTGGCAAATGCCTTTTTACGTGGGGAAGTGCAAAGTAATGCATATCGGCCACAGAAACCCCCAAATCTCAGTATATCCTTAAGGGCACTGCTATTGAATCCACCCACACTGAGAAGGACTTGGGTGTAACTATCACTAGCGACCTCAAGTTCTCGAAACAGTGCATCAAGGCAGAGAAGAAAGCCCAAAGGATGTTAGGCTACATAAAGCGCCAGTTTGGATACCGTAACAAGGAGATAGTACTTTGTCTGTACAACTCCCTCGTTCGGCCGCACCTGGAGTATGCCGTACAATTTTGGAGTCCTTCGTTTCGAAAGGATATCGCAAGGTTGGAACGCGTACAAGCCAGGGCAACCAAACTGTTTCCCTCTATAAGACATAAAAGTTATGAAGATAGATTAAGGGAATTAGATATGTTCTCGCTGGAAACCCGTAGACTGCGTGGTCAGCTCATCGAAGTTTTCAAAATACTTCGAGGGTTCGACAATGTTGACTACCGGGATATTTTCACACTGAGTGAGAACAGAACGCGCAATCACGGCTTCAAACCTGAACTGAAGCGATACCACCGTGATCTGTGTGGGAAATTCTTCACTTACAGTATCTGCGGTAGTTGGAACGCACTTCCGACGGAAGTTGTCAACAGTGAATCTGTTGACCAGTTCAAGTCAAGACTAGATAAAGTCTTGCGAATTCGCCGTTAAGATCCTCGCGAGTGATCTTCGAGGTTGCCGACGGACACCTTCGAAGAATGCGCCAAAAGTACCCTCCTTGTATGGACCGTAAGGTCTTTTAGGGTACTTATTTTTCTTGTAGCTCCTTGTAGCTCGGTCTTTTTGATCTGAGACCGCTCTTTGGCGCTCTAACCGCGTGCCTCCTGACCTCGTAGGTAATTGGATCTTTTGAGAGCTGCCCGACTCCACTACCCACTCGGCGGGGAGATCAGAACCCGTCGGCAGTTTGACTGTTAGTCAAACACGTATCGTTCTCACGCACTCTCCGAAGAGGTATGTTAATATATATGTCCGCTTAGCCCTCTGGGGGGCGTTGCGTTTTAATTCCTCTACATAGGAGATAGAGGAATTCATATTCATTCAGGATGAGGCTCCTTTACCTTAAAGAGAACATACCAACACTTGATCTCCTGCAACAATCTAGATATGAACCCATATAAAATGATAAAATTCAACTAATAGAAGCATTAATTCGAGTGTGGCACCGTAATTTCCTCACACTAAGCCAGTGAGTGGTTTTCAACCGGGGTACCAGGGGAGCGACCAAGAAATCATTTTTAAAATGCCTAAATTGCCGCAAAATATGAACTTCAAATATTTATCAACAAAAATCTAACGACGCTTAAAATTATTTTGAAACAAGAAGAGAAATGAGAGTTGCCTTCTCAACTCTTCCTTCCAATATTAAGGAATTATGTGATATTCATCAAGCTCAGATTTTTCATTAAACTTTTAGAGGTAAAATTTATTTATTTTTCAAATCTTATTTGTTATTTAGATTCGATTAGGTTAAATGTCAATCGTGGTTAATTTTGAAGTGCTTTACACGTAATTATGAATTTATAATAAATTATTTTATATTCGAGTGCCACGGCTGCTTCTAGATAGCAATTAAGGTCCCGCGCTGCTTCTAAATAGTAATTAGGGTGCCACGGCTGCTTCTAGATAACAATTAAGGTCATACGGCTGCTTCTAGATAGCAATTAGGGTGCCACTATCATAAAAAAGGTTGAAAACCACTGCAACAAACCCATGAGCCGCCATTATCGCATTTCTTAATTAATAATGATTCAAAAAGTATAAGTGTGGATATTTTAATGTATAAGGATTATATAACACCTTAAACGTCACAATAGGGCGCTGGCGAGCGCTCCATCAAAAGGCGATGTGTCACACGAGTGTGCCTGATTCGGAGACGACAGAAAGCGACCTGAAGCCGTCGCGGCATTGGGGGATAGGTCCATGTGAACAGTCGCGGCGTAATGACACGCAACTTTAAGTTTCCCTAGACCGTCTCCCATCTTCTTTGCCAAGCAGTCCGAAAAGCTGCCCGTATTCCTGACATGTAGTCGTTGGTCCGGTCGCAGAGTCCTCGCGGACTTTTTTGCGCCCTCATTTCCCGCAATTCCTACATGTCCAGGAACCCAGCATAAGATAATCTCGACATCCGCCCGGCCCGCCAAAACCGTGGAGTCACGGATATCGCAAACTGGGGGATGCGGAGATTCCAATGCCCGGAGAGCTTCAGGGCGCTTTGTGAGTCGTTATAGATCACAATTCAGTCTCCGAACTGGGCACGTCGCGTAATATCCCGTACCGAGTGGTGTATTGCGACCAGCTTGGCCGTGAAGACAGACCCGCTTTGAAGTCAGCCCCGCTGACTTCAAAGGGAGGGGATACGGCGTGGAAGCCGACCCCCTCTTGGGACTTGGAGCCATCCGTATACACTGGCACAGTTCCAGCGTGACACGAGGTGTGCTCCAAAAAGGTCGAACGCAATACTCCCGGCGCCGTACAAGCTTTGGGAGCAGAGGCGTGGCGACAAATAGCCAAATGTGGTACCCTCCAGGGTGGCGTCCTGGGCAGAACCAGGGGCGCCACCGGCCCGAGAGCTATACCTAGCTCTCGAAGGAGTTTCCTGGCCCTAAACCCAAAGGTCTTACGGTATGACTGGCGTCTCTCGGTGGCATAGGCACCGTCGAAATCAGCTGCAGATGCAGTGAGAGCTGTTAAGGACTGAGGGAGGCGCCGGGCTCGCGCGTACAGGCGAATAATGCACTGTACACGGCGTAGAGCGAGTGTCATCTCCCCAGCATCGACTAGTATGGTCTCAATGGGGAAGTGCCGAAGGCACCGGTCGCAAGGCGAAGGCCGATGCGGTGGATCGAGTCCACCTTCCGCAATAAACGCTCGGCTACGGATGCATAAAACACGCATCCGTAGTTGAGCTTCGAACGAACAAAGGATCGATAAAAAAGTAAGGCAGTAGCCCTATCAGCGCCTCAAGCGCTGAACGTCACTAAACGAAGAATATCCATGGCGCGGGTACAAGAGACCCTAAGGCTGCGAATATGAGGCGTCGGTCAAATACAAGACCAAAGAAACTGTGCCATTCAACCATTTACAGGCGTACCCCATTAAGAAAGAAGTCTGGATCTGGGTGGAGCCGTGGATGGCGGCAGAAGATCGCTACCTTAGTCTTGGCCAAGGAAAACCGAAACCTGTGCGCTTCGGCATAGCGAGAGATGCGATTCAATGCCTCTTAGAGTCGACGCTCCAGAGTTGGCATCTGGGCCGCGCCAAAAGAGATCCAAAGGTCGTCCACGTAGAGCGTAGCGAGAACATCTTCCGGCAGCACCGAGGTGATGCCGTTGATGCTCAGGGAAAAGAGTGTGACACTGAGGACACTTCCTTGCGGGACACCCTGTTCCTGCTCCATTGGGCCGTAGAGGGTTCCCCCCACCCGTACGTAGACTCGACGATCTCGCAAAAATTAAGGTATAAACATTGGGAGGCGTCCCCACGCCTGCATCGTGTGGAGAGTCTCCATAATACCGTATCGCCATGCGGTATCATAGGCCTTCTCCAGATCGAAAAAGACCGCGGCGTAGTTGTCTCTACGAAGGAAGGCCTTGCAGACGGAAATTTTCAGGAGGAGCAGAGCATCCGACGTGGAGTGGAACTTGCGTAAGTCGCACTTTGAAGAATACAGATGGCCTCCGCTGTCCAGGAAAAAGGCTAATCTAACATTTACCAATTTCTCCATCAACATGTACATGCAAGAGGTTAGAGAGATTGGGCGGAAACCGGCCGGAGTAGAGTTATCTCCCAGGTTTGCGAAAGGCAAGCACAGTAGCTTTCTTCCAAGAATCTGGGAGGAGACCATCCACCCAGATGCTGTTGAACAAATCTAAGAGAAAGGCCATGCCTCGCTCACCCAGGTTTCGAAGCATGGCGTACGGGACATCGTTCGGACCATGAGAGGTGTCTTCGCACGAAGCAAGAGCGGAACGCGACTCACTCACAGTCTAGTCGGCGGCCTTTCGCGACATCACGACGTGCATTGACTGCTGGCGGAGCAGCATCCTGGCTAGAGAATGCAGAGAAAGCGGTCGCGAAGGATTCCGCCACGGACGCGGGGTCCGAGTTTTCGGTCCCATTCTGCTGGAGAACTGGAGGGGGTTCCTGCGAGAACTTGCCCCGAATCCTTTTGACTCGCATCCACACCTCTGCTAGAGGGGTCTTCCCGTTAAGTGAAGAGACGTATGCCCGCCAAGAAGAGCGGCGGGCGTGCTTCGAAATCTACCGTAACCTAGCCATAGCACGATGAAATTCAGCGACAGTGAAATCGTTTGGGCAACGCTTATAGCGCTTGTACGCATAACGTTTCTGTTTGAGGGCCATCTCACACTCAGCCGACCACCAAGGGAGTGGTCGGCGTGCAAAACGGCCAGACGTCCTATGAATAGTAGTCAGGGCGCGTCGATGAGATTCCCGAGGAAGAACTTAACGGCCTCATCTACCGACCTAAACTCCTGAAATGCAGGCCACCGCGCCCGCACTAAGCACCCCGAGGTGGGCTCTCAGGCGGCAGTTTACCATGGAGTTCATCGAGCACCCCGCAATCAAAATCAGGCTATGCATCCGAAGAGCACAAAGATATATTAAGGCAAAAAAATGATGCGGTTTTCGGGCAGTGATGCGTAAACTCATCCACATTTAGGACACCTATCTCAAGCTCTTCGCTCAGATCAGCAAAGATTTGTCCCCTGGGATTTATTGAGTAATCTCACCAAAGAGGATGTCTGCCTTTCAGATCTCCAAGCCTGAGAAAGGGCCTCGACAACCGTGCCACGCCGCGGTGGATTCCCCCGCGTCGAAGTCAGCTGACGGTGGAATGTACGCAGAAAGAAGGTATCTAAAGGGAAAAGAAGAACGGAGACATCATTCCGGCTTTAAACCGCGTATACCCAAGCCCGGCCCCCATCTCGTGGTGGTGGTGTCGCAAAACCCTTATACCCCGGGAGGGCGAGCCGGGGTCACGCGCCTAGCATGGTCTCCTGCAGAAAAATAGCTAACGGGGAACGGGACGAGACGAGCCTCCGCAGCTCCTCCCAGTTGGCCCGGAGTCCACGGCAATTCCATTGAAGAAATATGCCCTCCAGGCCTAGCTCGGAGGAGGCGCGAGACCCCTCCTCGAACTGAAGACCCTCACGGGAATGGCCGTACGCTTCACGGAGGTAGAACCCCGGGTGCTGTTGGCCGGACAAAGCGCTGAAGGCGCTGTCGCCTTCGAGGACTTATTGGAGGAGCTTAGGCTCGCCATGCGAGTCTTTTCCTCCGGCCCCCTCGAAACCTTAGGCGGGCGTTCCGGCTTCGGAGGCGGGGGCCCCTCTTTTCGAGGATCCACCGTCTCCGAGCCACTCACCCTACCACTAGGCGTGGGCGAAGGAGCCGAAGCTCCTTTGTTGGTGAAGTGAGAAGGAAAGGGGGATGTGAGGAAGGTTTGGGTGGGGATAAATCAGGGGTTAGGGAACGTTGTCCCCTCCCCCCTCAGCCCCGATCCGGGACGGTTGACTTAAGAAGAAGGTCAGCATCTACCCTGTGAAATTAGAGGCTGACCATTGAAAGTTGCGAGAGAGGTTGTATGAAAAGCGAGGAAACAAGTGTTTTGAAGGAAGGAGAAGAGGCTAAGCTGGGATCGGACAAGGTGCTGAATCCCGCAATCTTGAAATAGATAGTTGAAAGATTTTGAAGAGGTGCAATGAGGACCAGTTTTTTGTGTGCATTCGGGTATGGAGGGCGCCGTGATACTCCTCCAGGTTGCAGGAACGTGCGATCAAATTATTATTACTCTTTATTGCACGTTTATGCAAATACTTTTTTAAGGCCGATATTACACCTACTCTTCCCCCCCCCCACTCCGTAAGGACTGGTGATGGTGCAGGAGGGACTCATCTTTTTGCATATTTTAAATCTATCCTTTCCGCACCTGCTTAGACCTGATAAAGGGTCAAAGAGGGCGTTAAACTTTCTTTTAAAAATCCTCGTTTCCCCTGCAAACCTTTTGTATGGAACGTTTTGGGGAGATTTTGAAGACTAGCGATCCCAATTAACCCAGGGACCCCTATTCTTCAAGTGGGCCAAACTTTGTCTTTATTGTTCAATCGAGAGCCCCACCGGACCCCACTTTATCATCTTAGGACCTTTGGCACACTTATACCGGACCTAAATTTCATCGTTTTACTTTATGAACATTTTCACTAGTTTTTATGTGATGCCACGTTGGTTTTTTTCCTTCACTTTTGTTTAAAAAAACCTAAAATTATGTTCACATTGATTTTTGGTAAAATTACAGATTAGCCGCTCAGTTGGTTTTCGATATTTTTCCCATAATGAATCGTCCTTTTTTCCAATATATATCATACAACGGTTTTCACACAACGGTTTCAAATATACTCTTTTTTTATAACTATTATTTGTGAATTAGTGAAATAGTTTATAATTAATTAATATTTGTTAATAAAGTAATCTTATTTTTATTATTTTTTTTTAGTTTTAAGTGTATTTGTTATAATTATATATTTCGAGTTGTGTATACTAAGAGTTTATTTTTTTTAAATGAGGTATGTGGAGGTTGATCCCTCCACCGAAAAGGGGGGGGTAGGGGGGGGTCGAAGCCCCCATTGTTTCACAAACTGGTAATTTGGAAATTGGAGGAAAAAAGCAAGAATAAAAAATAAGCAAGAAGTGGCGTCACCGACAACGTAAACCATTGTACGATATATATTGGAAAAAAGACGATTCATTATATTTCTCATCCACTGAGCGGCTAATCTGTAATTTTACCCATTTTTGTTTCTTTGGTCTGTCCCGCCCGTTTTTTTTATTCCCACAACGATCATTCTTTTGCAACAAAAATCCTTAATAATAATGATTAATTATTCGCGGTTATCTTTGTCCTCAAACTGATTTATTATCTGGCCACTAAATCCCCGTCAAAATAAAATAATCCATCCTTTTGGCCAATTTCTTTATCATCCATTTCGCAATTTTGATTTCTTTGCTGTTCCCTCCGACCTCTTTTTTTTATTTGACTCTTGTGTCTGTCGCATGATCCAGCGCCGGTGGGGGGGCTTCCCCCGGCGCTGGAGCGTGTTTCCTTTTTGCGTTTTTGCTGTTTTTTGTCTTTGGTTTAGTTTTTAATCTCACCTAACATTAGGCTGTAAGATTATTATGACGACTTATGCACTTGGCGGGGGGCGTCTGGTGGGCGCTCAGAAAAAACCCTTCCCCGATAGAGGTTGCCTCATTTGTGCCCTGGCTGTTGCAAATCGTTTGTCCGGTAATTATCGGCATTGATGGCACTCGTTCCTGTGGGATGGGTTCGGGAAATGGCCGGTGAGGGAGGGGGGCGTTACTCACAGGGAAGAGCCTCCTCACTGACCCCCACCCCGGGCTGTGGCCCTGGTCCAAATTAGCTCTTGGGATTGACGATCGTCTTCAATTAAACCCGCGATCAAAATCTTCTTAGCCGAGATACATCGTTGGTTTTCACTTTTTTTTCAATCATAATTGAAAGCGGGCAGGGGGCGTAGGATCAATGATGGGAATTGATCGCGAGTTTTGTCGATTTGAAATTAAAAAAAACAAAACTGAGGAGATGATTTAAAAAAGAGGTTGAGTGACGTGAGGGGAGTGTTGGAATGGGACGGACATTTCTGTGATGGTGGGCGTTTTGCGCCATCGGGCTTGCCGGCGATTGTCGTTCTGATCATTATGGAGATTTCATTATCCTGTTGTGGATCTCACCCATGAATGAAATGGGGGCAATACCCCCCGATACAACTGAAACCTCGAAGAGTAGCGCGCCCTCCCGACCCCAGTGCCCAGAGAGAAAAGGGTACACTCTCAGGTCATTTTTCCGCGGCTGCTTAGACTGATAAAAGGTGAAAGAGGGCGTTAAACGATTTTAAAAAATGGCCTATCTTACCTGCACTCGAAATAAGAACATAAGAACATAAGAAAAGAAGGAGACTGCAAAAGACCATTCATGGCCTACACTTGGCAGCTCCTGTTCCAGTCAACACACAAAAGATTTCTTACCAGAGAAAAGTCATCAACATTGTCACCCTTTACAGGAGTTCGTCAGATCTAATCTACAATATACATAAAATGCATCCAGAGGATTATGTCCATTCATGCAACCGCAAAATAATCTCCCCACTCCTTAGAAAAATATATACATATGTACATAAAAAAAGTCAGTCCCATCTAGCAGCTTCATTCATATATTTATCTAATCTATTCTTAAAACTACCCAGAGAGGAGGCTTCTATCACATGTCTAGTGAGCCTATTCCATTCATCTACCACACGATTTGTAAACCAATTCCTCCCAATCTCCTTCCTAAACCTATACTTATCAAGCTTAAACCCATTGCTACGTGTCCTGTCATGTTCACTAAGTATAAGAACCTTACCCAGATCCCCTTTATTATATCCTTTTACCCATTTGAAGACTTCAATCAATTCCCCTCTGACTCTTCTCCTTTCCAATGTATGTAGATTTAGTTTTCTGAGCCTTTCAGCATAAGGTAAGTTCCTTAGCCCACCAATCATCTTTGTCATCCTTCTCTGCACAGACTCAAGCAAATCAATATCCTTCCTATAATATGGTGACCAAAATTGTACTGCATAGTCTAGATGAGGCCTAACTAGCGCCAGATACAGTTTTAGAATGACTTCAGCACTCTTATTGCTTACACTCCTCCTAATGAATCCCAATATCCTATTAGCTTTATTCTTAGCATTTAGGCATTGCTTTCTAGGACGAAGGTCTGAACTTACCAAAATACCCAAGTCCCTCTCACAATCGGTCCTCCCTAAATTTCTCCCATTTAATTTATAACTATTCAGTGGATTATTTCTACCTATACTAAGTACACTACATTTGTCTATGTTAAACTTCATTTGCCATTTCTCAGCCCAATTGGACAGAATGGTCAATTCCTCCTGCATTACAACAGCATCAGAATCAGCCCTAATGGCCCTACCTAGCTAAGTATCATCAGCAAATTTACTCAGGTCACTACTTATACCTATGTCAAGATCATTAATATAAATTAAGAATAGCAAGGGACCCAAAACAGATCCTTGCGGAACTCCACTGCTAACACACCCCCACTCAGATTTAACTCCATCTATACTAACTCTTTGCTGTCTGTCACCAAGCCATGACTGAATCCACCTAAATATACTGCCATCGATCCCGTGTGCTTTAACTTTGCTCAGAAGCCGTAAGTGTGGCACTCGATCAAAAGCCTTACTAAAGTCCAAGTATAAAATATCAGTTTTCATCCTTATCTGCTGCTTCATACACCTTACTATAAAAAGACAGCAAATTAGTCAGGCAGGATTTACCCTTACTAAAGCCATGCTGTGATTCTTTTATCAACTTATGCTTATCCAAGTGATCCCTAATATTCCTTGCTATAATAGATTCCATCATTTTCCCTACCACTGATGTCAAACTTACTGGTCTGTAATTAGACATATTTGTTTTATCCCCTTTCTTAAATATAGGTATCACATTGGCTTTCTTCCATGCCACTGGCACAATGCCACTCTCCAATGATTTTCTAAAGATGCATGCTAGGGGCTCACTTAACACATCCTTACATTCTTTCAAAATTCTAGGAAAGACCTCATCAGGACCGGGTGCTTTACTACTTTTGATTTTATCAATTTCCTTTGTCACTATCTCCTTTGTGATCAAGATATCCTTTAATTTCTCTTCATCATTACCCCGAAAGATCATTGACACCTCGGGTATATTTAGAGTATCCTCCTGTGTAAATACTGAGAGAGAAATCTAGAGTATTGTCTACCCTTCCTGCCCCCAACAACTCAGTTCGCTCTCCTGGGATCTGCGACTCTTTCTCTCCATATATATATATATATATATATATATATATATATATATATATATATATATATATATATATATATATATATAACTTGTAAACAGTTGTCAACAAAATTAACACAGGTTAACCATTTTGAACGGGGCTCTGGTTGAGGTCTCAAATGTGATTTTTTTGTTCACTTCTTTTGGTGATATCAACTATACTACCTCATTTTATTTTCTGCCTGCACCCGCACAGGGTTGGTCCCAGTACTCCCAGACAGTCTGAAAATAAAGTGAGACTTCTGGGCATCTCCACTTGCCTTTTTTCCGTCGGTCTTTGCAAGCCTCTTTTCTCCTATTTCCCCTGATCGGCGAGACGCCGATCCCCCATAAGGGGCGCGGCGATTTGCCATCCTGGCCGCCGTGCTGACGGGATCCAGCGCTCCGTCCGGCCCCAGCTTAGCCTCTCTTCCTTCCTTCAGATAGCCCGATTTCTCCCCTACCTCGTCGCTTTTCATACAACCTCTCCCACAACTTTCTCTGGTCAGCCTCTAATTTCACAGGGTAGAATGCTGACCTTCTTCTCAAGCCAACCACCCCGGATCGGGGCTGAGGGGGGGAGGGGACATTGTTCCCTAACCCCTCAGCTCCGGTTCGGGATGGGGTTTTTTTAACAACCTGCTTCATCCCCACCCACATCTTCCTTACATCCCTTTTCCTCTCCTCTTCACAACCTATATTTTTTACGCCGTGTCCAAGGTGGAGCCGCCATGCCGAAGGACTGCCAGGCCACCAGGCGGGAGGGGTGGTCCCGAATGGCGGCGCCTGGCTCTGCCGGGCTTGTAAGCACCTCTCGCAGTGCGGGCAACTGCGAGAGGTGATGAGCTATTGCGTCCCGTAATCAAAAGAGGGTCACCATGCCCATGTATGAAAAAAAACAAAAACCCCAACCCCCAACTTCCCCCAAAACATCTACGGAGCCGCCCTCGGGCAGCTCCACCGAGAAAATGGAGGTCCCCCCCCTTGTGCTTGCGCAAGGGACCCTCCATAATTCTTTAACCGGAGAGGAGGCTTACTCCTCTCCTACGCCTACGGGTGTAGGGGACTCCCCCTCACCCCCTTCTCTGGAGGTGCTTTCGGGCACCTCCCTATCTCCAGCGGCAGTCCCTCCTTTGCTTTCTAAGGGGACTGCCAAGAAAGCCAGCAGGCAGCCCATTGCCGACCGCCCCTCGTGCAAGCGGCTCGGTAGGGCAAACCCCCTTAGGGGGGAGAGGGAAGCCAGGCCCCTTCGGTCGCTTCCCTCAAAAGACCTGCTGGCAAGAATTTTGAACCTTGCTGGGGTCAAGGCCTGTGCCTCCCCACACCACCTGACTAGTGACAATACTGCCAAGGGGACCTGCGATGTCCTGGGAGGGGATGGCCAACTGGAGGCCCCTCCTGTGATACACATGGTCCTTGAGGAGACCCAGCCCCAGACGGTAGGGCCTTCCATGGGGGGGAATTCGGGCTCGGCGCCAAGCACCGAACCCGAATCCGCCCCTATGCAAGGTCCTCCTTAAATGGCTGAGGGCTCCGAGGCAGTAGAAGGAGGGGAGGGATCTCCTCCGACAGGTGCCCCTACGACAACCAGGACCTTCTCCATTTCGGAGAGGGACCTGGCTGAGGCTGGTCCATCTGGCCTGGGGACTTCTGCCGGCGGAGGTGAAAAGCGGGTTCATTCCCCGCCCTCCTCTCCTAAAAAGAAAAAGACTAAAAAGACTCAAAAGACGAAGAAGACTCGGGGCTCCTCTCCATCCGCGGGGGCTGCGGGGACGGATGGGTCTGCTGCCACTTTGGTAGGCGACCAAGCCAAGATCGGCACATCCGGCCCCTCTACCCCCTCGTGTGCGGAGCCCATGACTACGACTAAGACCAAGAATGCACAGGGCGGAGCCTCGATGACATCGGGGCCCCTGATTCAGAGGTTACCTGGCGTTTTCGAGCCCGCTGGCTTCAAACGCTTCCTCGTTATTCGCTCCACTGATGGCACCATGTTGTCCAAGGGCAACATGATCCATCAGAGGAGAGGATTAGCTAGTGCAATTGGTAGAGAGCCGAAGGTAACCCGTTTCTCGGACGGGAGCCTTCTGGCGAATGCGGCGAATCCCGCCGAGGCGGCCAAGATAAGTGCTCTTCGGACACTTCATGGCACCCCGGTGAGTGTGACGCCGCACTCTACCATGAACTTTGTGAAAGGAGTAGTTTATGCGAGGGAACTCGTTGACTATTCCATTGAGGACATCACCCTAGAGCTGGCCGACCATGGGGCGGTCAAGGTCGAACGTGTGATGAGAAAACAGGGAGGGGCCTCGAGACCCACCCCTACACTCTTCGTCACGTTCGACTGTGACAAGCTCCCTGAGTCGGTGCGTGCCGGTTGGTACCGCTACCGCGTGAAGGCATTCGTGCCACTGCCGCGGCGGTGCTATTACTGCCACCGCTTCGGCCATACGAATCGATCATGTAGACGTGCAAAATCGGGGTCACCCGAAGTCTGTGTAAATTGCTCCAAGGTCGCACACGATAAGTCCAAATCGTGTGTGGCCAAGTGTGTCAATTGCGGAGAGCCGCACCCTGCTTCTTCGAAGCAATGTGGTGCATATCTCCTTGAGAAAGAAATCCTGGCCGTTCAGGCCCAGGATCGACTCTCATTCCGCGAGGCAAAGGACTTGGTCCTGGCGCGCCCGGCTCTGCCTGGGACGTCATATGCCTCAATAGTTAGAAAGGCACCCTCTGCTCCTGGCCCATCCAGGCCAACGAGCACGGTTGTTTCCGCGCCCATTCGGAGCCCTTCTGTGGGCTCTACCCAACCTGGGCGCTCCCCTGGTAAAGCTGGCGGCAAAAAGGGTTCATACCCTGCCCCGGCTAAAACCAGGGCTCCCCCCTCTTCCCCCAGCGTGACCGTTTCGCGTAAAGCGAAACGGCCACGCGCCTCCACCGAGTCGTTAGACTCACAGGAGGCAACACCCCTGAAGATGGTCGCTAGGCCATCTTCCGGGGTTCCTAAAGCTGTTCCCCGAAAGGAGGACAGCAACAAAGGAGCTTCGGCCCCTTTGCCCACGCCCCGAGGTGGAGCGAGTGGCTCGGAGACGGTGGTTCCTCGAAAAGAGGGCCCCCCGCCTCCGAAGCCGCAACGCCCGCCTAAAGTTTCGAGACGGAGGGAGGAAAAGACTCGCATGGCGAGCCCAACCTCCCCCAATAAGTCCTCGAAGGCGACAGCGCCTTCAGCGCTTTGTCCGGCCAACAGCGCCCGGGGTTCTGCCCCCGGGAAGCGTACGGCCATTCCCGTGAGGGTCTTCAATTCGAGGAGGGCCCCCGCGTCTCCTCCGAGCTAGGCCTGGAGGGCATATTCCTTCAATGGAATTGCCGTGGACTCCGGGCCAACTGGGAGGAGCTGCGGAGGCTCGCCTCATCCCGTTCCCCGTTAGCTATTTTTTTGCAGGAGACCATGCTAGGCGTGTGCCCCCTGCCTGCCCTCCCGGGGTATAAGGGTCTTGCGACCCAACCACCGCGGGACGGCCGGGCTGGGGGATGCGCGGTTTACACCCGGCATGATGTCTCCGTTCTTCCTTTCTCTTTAGATACCTCCTTTCAGGCAGTGGCTGTGCAGCTGCACCTGGATAGGAGGTATACTATCATTTCTGCGTACATTCCACCGTCAGCTGACTTCGACGCGGGGGACTTTCGCCGCGTCGTGGCACGGTTGCCGAGGCCCTATCTCTTGCTTGGAGATCTGAACGGCAGGCATCCTCTCTGGGGAGATTACACCATAAATCCCAGGGGACAAGTCCTTGCCGATCTGATCGAAGAGCTTGAGATGGTTGTCCTAAACGTGGATGAGTTTACGCATCACTGTCCGAGAACCGCTTCATTTTCTTGCCTTGACCTATCTTTGTGCTCTTCGGATGCACAGCCTGATTTTGATTGGGGGGTGGTCGATGACCTCCATGGTAGTGATCACTTTCCCATTCAAATATCATTTTCAGGGCAACTGCCGCCTGAGAGACCACCTCGGTGGTGCTTGGCGCGGGCGCGGTGGCCTGCATTTCAGGAAATGACTGAATTCTCTATCTCAGTCAAGGAGTTTAGGTCGGTAGATGAGGCCGTCGAGTTCTTCTCCGGCAACCTCATCGCCGTGGGCCTGACTACTATTCCTAGGACGTCTGGCCGTTTTTCACGCCGACCACTCCCATGGTGGTCGGCCGAGTGTGAGACGGCCCTCAAACAGAAGCGTTATGCCTACATGCGCTATAAGCGCCGCCCGAACGATTTCACCGTCGCTGAATTTCGTCGGGCTAGGGCTAGGTTCCGGTATATTTCGAAGCACGCCCGCCGCTCTTCTTGGCGGGCATACGTGTCTTCACTTAACGGGAAGACCCCTTTAGCTGAGGTGTGGAAGCGAGTCAAAAGGATTCGGGGCAAGTTCTCGCAGGACCCCCCTCCCGTTCTCCAGGAGAATGGGACCGCAATCTCGGACCCCGCGTCCGTGGTGGAATCCTTAGCGACCGCTTTTTCCGCATTCTCTAGCCGTGATGCTGCTCCGCCAGCATTCAATGCACGTCGTGATGTCGCGGAAGGCCGCCGGCTGGACATTACCTCCAGAGGCGGAGAACCCTTCAACGACAAGTTTACTGTGAGTGAGTTGCGTTCCGCTCTCGCTTCGTGCGCGGACACCGCCCATGGTCCGGACGATGTCCCGTACGCCATGCTTCGACACCTGGGTGAGCGAGGCATGGCCTTTCTATTAGATTTGTTCAACAGGATCTGGGTGGAAGGTCTCCTCCCAGACTCCTGGCGAATCGCTACTGTGCTCGCCTTTCGCAAGCCGGGGAGAGATCACTCTACTCCGACCGGTTTCCGCCCAATCTCTCTAACCTCTTGCGTGTGCAAGTTGATGGAGAAATTGGTAAATGTTAGATTAGCCTATTTCCTGGACAGCGGAGGCCATCTGTCTTCTGCACAGTGCGGCTTCCGTAAGTTCCACTCCACGTCGGATGCTCTGCTCCGACTGGAAAATGCCGTCTGCGAGGCTTTCCTTCGTAGACAGCACTACGCCACGGTGTTTTTTGATCTGGAGAAAGCCTATGATACCGCATGGCGATACGGTATCATGGAGACTCTCCACACGATGGGGGCGAGGGGACGCCTCCCAATGTTTATATCTGAATTTTTGCGAGATCGTCGATTCCGCGTACGGGTGGGGGGAGCCCTCTCCGGCCCAAAGGAGCAGGAAGAGGGTGTCCCGCAGGGAAGTGTCCTCAGTGTCACACTCTTTGCCCTGAGCATCAACGGCATCACCTCGGTGCTGCCGGAAGATGTTCTCGCTACGCTCTACGTGGACGACCTTTCGATCTCTTTTGGCGCGGCCCAGATGCCAACTCTGGAGCGCCGACTCCAACAGGCATTGAACCGCGTCTCTTGCTATGCCAAAGCGCACAGGTTTCGGTTTTCTTTGGCCAAGACTAAGGTGGTGCACTTCTGCCGCCATCCACGGCTTCACCCCGACCCAGATTTGTTTCTTAATGGGGTGCGCCTGGATGTGGTTGAGTCGCACCGTTTCCTTGGTCTTGTATTCGACCGACGCCTCACCTGGGAGGCTCACATTCGCAGCCTTAGGGTCTCTTGTACCCGCGCCATGGACATTCTCCGTTCCGTGACGTTCAGCGCTTGGGGCGCTGATAGGGCTACCGCCTTACTTTTTTATCGATCCTTTGTTCGCTCGAAGCTCGACTACGGATGCGAGTTTTATGCATCCGCAGCCGAGCGTTTATTGCGGAAGGTGGATTCGATCCACCACACCGGCCTTCGCCTTGCGACCGGTGCCTTCCGCACTTCCCCCATTGAGAGCCTGTTGGTCGATGCTGGGGAGATGCCACTCGCTCTGCGCCGCGTGCAGTGCATCACTCGCCTGTACGCGCGAGCCCGGCGCCTCCCCCAGTCGCCAACAGCTCTCACTGCATCCGCAGCTGATCTCGATGGTGCCTATGCCGCCGAGAGACGCCAGTCATACCCTAAGCCCTTTGGGTTTAGGGCCAGGAAACTCCTTCGAGAGGTAGATATAGCTCTCGGGCCGGTGGCGCCCCTGGTTCTGCCCAGGACGCCACCCTGGAGGGTACCACATTTGGCTATTTGTCGCCACGCCTCTGCTCCCAAAGCTTGTACTGCGCCGGGAGTATTGCGTTCGATCTTTTTGGAGCACACATCGTGTCACGCTGGTACCGTGCCAGTGTATACGGATGGCTCCAAGTCCCAAGAGGGGGTCGGCTTCCACGCCGTATCCCCTCTGTTTGAAGTCAGCGGGGCTCTACCAGGCGCTGCGTCTGTCTTCACGGCCGAGCTGGTGGCAATACACCACTCGGTACGGGAGATTACGCGACGTGCCCGGTTCGGAGACCGGATTGTGATTTATAGCGACTCACAAAGCGCCCTGAGTGCTCTCGGGGCATTGGAATCTCCGCATCCCCTGGTTCGCGAAATCCGTGACGCCACGGTTTTGGCGAGCCGGGCAGATGTCGAGATTATCTTCTGCTGGGTTCCTGGACATGTAGGAATTGCGGGGAATGAGCGCGCCGATGAGGGCGCCAAAGAGTCCGCGAGGACTCTGCGACCGGACCAGCGTTTCGCTCTTCCTCACACCGACTACATGGCAGGAATACGGGCAGCTCTTCGGACTGCTTGGCAAAGAAGATGGGAGACGGTCGAGGGGAACTTAAAGTTGCGTGCCATTGCGCCGCGACTGTTCCCATGGACCTATCCCCCAATGCCGCGGCGGCTTCAGGTTGCTTTCTGTCGTCTTCGAATCGGACACACTCGTGTGACGCATCGTTACTTGGTGGAGCGCTCGCATGTGCCCTATTGCAACGACTGCGTCGTCCCCCAGACTGTTCGGCATATTCTTGTCGAATGTCCCAGTCTGGGTGATCTTCGCGCACGATACCTGTCTCGGTACCGGGATGGGCGGGGTCGCTACCGCCTGTCCCTTGTACTCGGGACGAGTGCGTGCACCATGACTGGTGGACTTATTGACTTTTGGGGGGAGGCCGGCCTTCTCCCCTTTATTTAAGGTTCCTTTTTTTGTTATTGTTTTGTTTTAGATTGCACTCTCCTGCACCGGGGTGAGGGGGACCTCCCCCCGCTGCCGGAGATTGCTTCGATTGTTAAGTTTTTCAAATTTATATTGATTGTTAAGTTTTCATATTTTAACTTTAAAGTAGCCTAATTCTAGGCTGTCGTGTTTTTCGGCGACTTATGCCCAAGTGGGTAGTTGCCAGATGGGCTCTATAAAAAAAAAAAAAAAAAAAAAACGAGACGCCGATCAGCTCATATTTGGTCGGGGCCGCTATGAAGAGGCGTCATCCCTCGTGCGTGGCTTCGGTTATGGTTGGTGTATTTAAGATGCTCGCTTTCTTCTACCCTTTACCCATTATACACTCCATCTTTCCTTTCTTTTACAACCCTTGCAAGTGGGCGTCATGGGAAATATGGTGCAGTTGACAGGAGTTTTGCGGCGAGTTTTACCTCATCCGCAGCCGAGCGTCTATTGCGGAAGGTGGACTCGATCCACCACACCAGCCTTCCCCTGGCGTTCGGTGCCTTTCGCACTTTCCACATTGAGAGCCTACTTGTCGATTGTAGATGCCACTCGCTCTATAGAGCTCATGCTAGCCGAGTGGATACGGCGTTGGCCTCCCAACGTCGCGGTACCGGGTTCAATTCCGAATCCCGGCATGAGCGGACACAAAAACGTCAGCGCACGGAGAGATCTGACTACCGATTGGTGGACGCGCTGTGCTCACCACGTTTTCGGGTGGGTAGATCTTGCACCTCTCACCTCACGCATTGCTATCACAACACTGCTTTCTTTCCTCTCCCGCCTCCATAGCACAACGCACACACATACACACACTCTCTCTGTTCCAAGGAATCCTGCCGATGGATATCTATATCCACGTACCTCTGACGCCGAACACGTCCCTCTTCCCCGAGGTGACGAAGGCTTCCGCCTGAACGCTGTTTGGTGTCAAAAACATAATACTTCCTGACACCTCTCCCCAAAAGAGGACCGGCTCCTGGGGCCGTCGGGCCGACCACCGATTGTCATACTGACCTTATATAAAGTTTCATTATCCGGTCGGGTATCCTCACAATATCATGGAAGGATTGGCGCTGACTAACTAACTGCCACTCGCTCTGCGCCGTGCGCAATGCATTATTCGCCTGTATGCCGGAGCCCGGCGCCTCCCTAAGTCGCCAACAGCTCTTACTGCATCTGCAGCTGCTCTCGACCGTGCCTATGCCGCCGAGAGATGCCAGTCATACCCTAAGCCCTAGGAAACTCTCGGGCCGGTGGTACCCTTAGTTCTCTTCGTGTCACGCTAGAACCGTGCCAGTGTATTCAGATGGCTCGAAATCCCAAGAGTGGGGTCAGTTTCCACGCCGTATCCCCTCTATTTGAAGTCAGCGGCGTTCTGCCAGGCGCTGCCTCTATCTCCACGGCTGAGCTGGTTAAAATACACCGCTCGGTACGGGAGATAACGCGTCGTACCCTTTTCGGAGACCGGATTGTGATCTTTAGAGACTCACAAAGTGCTCTGAGTGCCCTCGGAGCATTGGAATCTCCACGCCTCTTGGTTTGCGGTATCCGTGACGCCACTGTTCCTGTGAGACGGGTGGTCGTCGAGATTATCTTCTGCTGGGTTCCTGGCCACGTCAGGATTACGGAGAATGAGGGTGCCAAAAAGTTCGCGATAGCTGAGCGACCAGACTTGCGCTTCGCTCTCCCTCACACTGACTATTTGGTAGAAATCAGGCGACCTCCAGGCTGGCTGACAAAGAAGGTGGTAGACGGCTGACTGGAACTCAAAGTTGTTTGCCATCGTGCCGTGAGCGCTCCCGTGGACGTACTCCCCAATTGCCTCGGCGGCTTCAGGACGCTTTCTGTCATCTGAATCGGGAACACTCGCGGGACGTGCTGCCATTCCCCCCCCCCTTCCCCCTTCATCCATGCAGCTTACTGCGACGATTGCATTTTCGGAAGATTCATGGTTGTGGCCGAGTCTGGACGATCTTGGCGCACGTTACCTGCCTCGCTACCGGGTCGAGTGGGGTCGCTACCTGTTGTATATTCTACTCGGGACGAGTTCGTGCCCTCCCGACAGTGTACAATTGGTCTTTTGGAGGAGGCTGCCCTTATCCATCTTATTTGACTAGTGTTGGGTGCGTGTTCCGGCATCGGGACATACCCCGACCCCGGAACATAGTTTCTTCTGGCCTCTTCTTTTATTAACGTAATCTATTACTAAACTAAATTTGATTGTAGCGACTTCTGCCCTTTTTAGTAGTCGCTAGATAGACCTCTTCATTGTTTTTCCTTCTTATTTTAAAGTAGCCTAGTGCTAGGCTGTCGTGAGCGCGGTGACTTGTGCCCAAGTGGGTAGTCGCCAGATAGGCTCTTAAAATTAAAAAAAAAATAATAGACCTAAATTAAACAAAGAAGATTTCGTGTCCTCCAGCCACCAAGGCCCAGAGATGCGTTCCCTTCCGACCCCAAGGCCTGCAAACGATATGCGGCTGTGTTCCTCACATTTTCACTTCCCCACTCTTCCACTTCGGGAGATGCCATCGTTGGTTTCGTTTTATTTTGTTGAAGAAAAATCATACCTTATTTAAGATTACCACGTGAGGCGTCAGCCTTGCGTCGTACAAGGCAATTAAATATCATCGCAGTCATGGGTTTAGAATCCGCTTTCCTCTCTAATAATCCCATGAGTGCCTTAAAAGGCCCTGGGGGAGGAGGATTTCTTTTTTAGCCTCAGTATATTTTATGTTGTAAGCAACGATACCCTACTTCGTAAACTCTGGTCTTCATGGGGCCGGAAACGAGGGGGGCCTTCCAGTTCGAGTCAATCGTAGCTGCGACTCTCACTGAGGCGGAACGGGAATTTTACCCCCCCCCCCTCCCCAATTTGGGCGCGGAGCCACTCAAGGGTGAAAATTGCCAGAAGCGATTGACGAGATCCCGACTTGGCTCTTCGCTCGCCTATAATTGGGTCATTGCATCATACGCCGTTCTGATAATTGACCCATGCCTATATATGTGTGTGTATGTGTGTGTGTGTGTGTGTGTGTGTGCAAGCACCCCCGCCTGCCTATGTGTCAGTGGGAGAGGTATTATAACGGAAAATCAGGGAGAAATCTGTAAAGTGAACATGTATGGGAATACATGGCCTTAGATTCACCAAGTACTGGTGTTCGGGTGAGAGAGAGGATACATGCCTCCATATGTCGAATGCGCGGTTGCCCAAACTACCCCAAACACTACCTAGCCAGGTGGGTAGGGAGATAAAGAAGAGAGACACAAGAAGAAAGAGAAGAGATACAGGAGATAGATTCAAAGAAAAGGGGGAGAGATACGAGATAGAGGCAAAGAAGAGAGAGAGACGAGATGAAGAGGAAGGATAGATGGAGTGAGACGAGAGAGGTGATAGATTGGAGAGAGGGAGAGATACGAGTTTGAAAGAGAGTCTAGAGGGAATAAAAAGAGAGAGATACTAATGTCTGTGTGAGAAAGATGGAGATAGCGTGTGTGGGAGAGAGAGAAGGAAATAGAAATGGAAGAGTTACAGAAATGATAAACTTACGGGATCCGAAACAGTCTCGAAAGAATGAACTCCCAGCGAACCAAAAAACGAAAGCCTCGATTTCAACGGACTAATATTAATCCAAATTATGAACTCTAAAGCTATCCCTTACATTTCGTGGTTCTCAAGAATTTTGCTATAGTTTTCCCCCTTTTTTACCATTCCTTAAGGGTGTGAACTCTGCGCTTTCGAGTGTCTTCATTTCTATAAGCCTGTTTCTCCAGTTCCAATTTATCCTTCTGTAACGAGTTTTTTTTTCTACTTCTCTTCTTTCTCTTGATTCGCTTCTACTTTATGTCTGACCTCTCCCGTCATTGTTCTCCTCGGCCTTAGCCGGTTGCCGTAACTGATCCTGGTCGCCCTGGCGGCTGCGTCGATGGCCCTTTCTCCACAACTGGTCTCTAAGCGCGCCAATTCGAGCCATTTTCTCCATTTGGCGCGTGATTTATTGTCCTCGCTTCATGGTGTTAATGCAGGCGATTTAAGCGACACACTTTCTAATTAATTATATCCACAAACCCGTATATATATATATATATATATATATATATATATATATATATATATATATATATATATATATATATATATATATATATATATATATAAGTAAAAGAACGCAATGGCGAGTTATAGTATATGATAGTGAAACCACTGTATAGGAGCCAAAAGTTTAATTTACGAGACTAGTTTTTTCTCAGTATACGACTGAAGAGGGTATGATAAACTACATACTGAAACTAGTCTCGTAAATTAAACTTTTGGTTCCTATAAAGTGGTTTCACTATCATATATATATATATATATATATATATATATATATATATATATATATATATATATATATATATATATATATATATAGGAGAGAGGGAGAGATACGAGAATGAGAGAGAGACTAGAGAGAGTGTATATATATATATATATATATATATATATATATATATATATATATATATATATATATATATATATATTATGCATAACATGAAGAATTGTACGGTTTTCATTCACTTGTCGATTAAGTCTCAATTTCAAGAGGAAATTGTGCGAGCCAGCAATGTACATAATTATATGACGTTTTTTTTTCCATGTCCAAACGCGAAAAAATATCAATCTAGCTTTATTATAACGCTCATTAAATAATTATGTCAAAATATATTCCATTATTTACAACTGTCATCTGCCGTTTTCGAATTGGATCGGACGATGTCATTCGATTTCGCCCAGAGGAGAGGAGAGAAGACTATAAATCCGTGTCCAAGCGATACATTGTGAACCACCGTTTTCTGACCCAAAGCGATTCGATATTTTAGAAGAAAAAAAAAAGAGGCAAAAAATCGCATAAATTAGCATAATATTTGATTATGAGGAGAGGCGCAGGTGAGAAGTTGTTGTGATGAGATGTAATATCAGATTGAAGTGTTCTTGTGATGACATGTCCTTGTGTTGTTGTGTGAAATCGTGTTACGACACGGGAGATATATGATATGACCCACTCTTTGTAGGGAGGTAGGGGATTAAGGGAACTGGTTTTAGCAGGTTCTACGCTGCTGGTTACTGGCTGGGCCCGGCTGAGATCCTCTGGGCTAAGACCACCGGAGAAGGATCCTCACTTGAAATTCAATTTGCCAAGAATGGGAAGAGAAAGGGGTAGTTGTAGCACCTCGAGATTGGTCGAACTCTATTGAATAGGGTCTCCTCGCTCTGTGTCGTCTTCGGAGTGTGTACACTTGGAAGACGCGCGCGCCTCCACTGGGATTTTCGTTACCTACCCTACCGTTTGCCCCTTGTGCCCGAGACGGTTTTGTCCATACAGACTTGTGTGGACTTCTTGGAGGAGGCTGGGATCCTACATTTTGAATATGGTGTTAGTCACTAACATGGCCCCGCCACGGGAGGAGGCGGGCCTTGCCTCGAAGCCTCGTGTTTCTTTTTCTATTGTCTTTAATCGCGTGCACCGCGACTCTATAAGTTACTATTTCGTTCCGTAGGTCGGTCGGTCGGATGGTAACCATTTTACTTTTCAATGGTTTTTTTGGCAATAATATCGTAACTATTCTTCCAATTCTAACGAACTTTGAAACCCTTATGTTGTTTTACATTCTCTTTCGAATGATATAATTACCAAGGTCCTCCCAAGGTTAGTCTGGGAATTAGTGAAAGTTTTGAAGGTCGTAAAGTCATAAGTCAGAATAATTGAGAGCACGCGACCTAGGTCTGTTGACCTTGTTTTTTTAATGTTTATTGTTGTTGTTTTATTGTAGCCTATTAATTGGCTAAAATTGACTGCTGCAACTTACGCCATTGCGGCCAGTAGCCAGATGACCGCCTCTGAAATAATATTGAATACATTTATTTGCTTGGTGTGGAAGAGATCTAGGGGGAGGGGGGGTCCCCTAGACGTGCCCGATGCAATAGAAGGGGGTGCCCATTGGTATACCCTTGCGAAGATTTTCTTTTCGGTTCTGAATTTTCTTCCCTCTTTCCTCGGTTTTCTCTCTCGCCATCCTTATGAAGTTATTGGTCAACTTTAAAAGCCACTAAAGATGATGTTTGACCTCACGGGGGCCAGGGGCGTTTGACCTTTTTACTGAACTTGTCTCTTTTATTCTCTAATTTACACTTAAGGTCTTGACAGACCCGTTTGAGTGGGTAACGCAATCATTATTTTTCTTGGTTAAGGCATCATTACCTGTAAGATTTTAAACAGTTTCATGAAAAAAGGGTGAGGTTAGTGTGTGGATGTTACACAGCCACGTAGTCAACAGGGAACGTGGGGTTGTTTATGATAACTTCAGGAGCAAGGGATTAGGTTGCTGCCTGTTGCTCTTGATTCAAAGTCAGATTCGGTCTGAAATGGAGGAGAGGAGGAGCCTTTCACTTACAACGAAGAAAGTCCAATCCTCTTTTACGGTATGGATTACCCACCCACAAATGTACTGCTCGTTTTCCATCAGTATTCTACAGGGGGGGGCCGAAAGTCTTGTCACCCCCTACCGAAACGTAACAAGAATAGAGGAACACTATAATAATATCAAACACATGTACCGGTTTTAGTGTATTCACTTTCATTGACACTGTCACACATCGAGAAGGTCTCTATGAACACCATCATTTTCGTGGCACAAAATAATGCGGTGCCATATCCTATTAAAGGGGATGACAAGATTTTATGTCATCTGAAATAGAAAATTAAAACTATTTACAGTGGGTGACAAGACTTTCGGACCACCCTGTACAGTTTCGCCTGATCTAGCTCTCTGCCTTCTAGATGCCTTTACTTCATTAACGAATCTCTTCCCGCAACATTTGCCTATCCTGCGCCGAGGGGTTGATTCACACTGCATACACGTCAAATCTAACTTGCGTGCTTTCTAAGCTACTTCTATCTTCCTATGTTGTAGGTCCCTACAGTGTGGCTGCTCGAAAGAGGAGCTCCAGAGCTACTGAAATATAATAATAATATGAAACTTATATCATCTTCGCATCTTATATGTGTTTTGTATTCTTCTTCCAATTTTCAAAATATCTTTATTATAATTTTTTTAGAGGAATAAACACAAGACTTTCACTCTGTAATGCATTTTATTCTAACCTTTCATCAAAATTATTGTCATCCTCAGAGAGACAAAAAGATATACAAAATTTCCATTTAGTTTATATATAAAAGGAATAAGGCATGGTGAAGATCACATTAGAAGCGGAATGCAAAAAACATAGTACTAGTAATAATTTATGCCTTTCCTCGTACTCACAATCGTTAGTGTAACAATAAAATGTGCAGTAAATCAGCGCCAGCAGTTCAAATATTGTGGTACTTGTTTTGGGAGAATATCTCGGGCTATTATTAGGTGGTGCTCTGGCCTTCCATAAACTCTCCTCGCATTTGATCTTCAATTCTTATTGCCTCGTAAAGGGCACGGCGATTTGCTTTCAGGACCGCCGTGCTGACGGGACTCAGCGCCCCGTCCAGCCCCAGCTTAGCTTCTTTTTACCCCACTTCCTCACTTTCACTACAACCTCTCCCACAACTTTCTCTGGTTGGCTTCTAATTTCACCAGCTTCCTCACCCAACCGTTCCGGATTGGGGCTGAGGGGGTAGGGAAAAACGTCCCCTCACACCTGAGGTCCAGTTTGGGGTGGTGGGTTTTTAACAACCTACTTCACCCCCACCCAAACTTTATTCACATACCCTTTCTCTCTCCTTTCAAGGTCTATCAATTTTACGCCCAGACCAAGGTGGCGCCGCAATACCGAAGGCCTGCCTGACAGCTGGGCGGGACGCGTGGTCTTGAAAGACGGCAGCTGGCTTTGCCAACCCTGTATTCACCCCTCGCAGAGCGGGCTACTGCGTGGGATGATTAGCGTTTGCGTCCCGTGATGCTAATGGGGTTACCAGGTCCAATGATGAATTTATTAAAAATACTCCCCCTCTACCATCATCGGAGCCGCTCTTGGGAAGCTCCACAACAGAAAAGGAGGTCTTTCCCTCTGTGCTTTCTCAGGGGACCCTCCAAGCCTCTCTGACCCGACAGGAGGCTTACTCCTACTAGGACTACGTGTGCAGGGAAGTCCCTCTCACCCACTTCTCGGGAGTCGCCCTTGGGTGACTCCTTCTTACCAGTAGCAGTCTCCTCTTTACTTTCACAGGGCACTGCCAAAAAAGCACGCAAGCGGCCAATGATTGAACGATCCCGGTGGGAGCGGCTCGATAAGGTCAACCCCCTTAGGGGGGCAAGGGATGACCGGGCCTGTTGGCCCGTGCCCTCTAAAGCCCTGCTGGCGTGCATTTCAGGTTTACAGGGGGTCACTGTACTTGGTCCCTTCTCTCCCCCGACGGATGCCAGTTTGCCGGCCCACGACGAGACAAAAGGTACTTCAAAATGGATCCGTGATGTTTTGGGGGAGGGGGATGGTCACATGGAGTCCGCCCCCTAAGATGGACATGGGCCCTGTGATCACCCAGCCTAGGCGGTAGGATCTTCTATGGTGTCGAACCTGGGATTGGTGCCAAGCACTGAACCCGAGTCCACCCCTGTGCAAGCTACTCCTCATAGGGCTTATGTCCCCGAGGATAAACAAGGTGATGAGGGATCTCCTCCCCCGGATGGTGCCTATATGACAGCCAAGAGCTTCTCCATTTCAGAGAAGGGTCATGCAAAGGCAGATCCATCTGGTATAGGGGCTCTTACTGGCGGAGAGAAGCTGGTTCATTTCCCGCTCTCCTCCTAAGAAAAAAAGGCAAAAAAGACTCGGGGCTCCTCTCCCTCTGAGGGAGCCACCACGGGAACGGATGAGTCCGCTGCCGTTTCGGTAAGTGAACAAGCCAAGATCGGTACGTCTGGCCACGTTGGCCCCCCGGGTGGGGAGTCCCAGACTAAGACAACTGCGCAGAGCGGAGCCTCGATTACGTCGGGGCCTCTCGTTTAGAGGTTACCTGGCGTTTTCGAGCCTGCTTTCTTTAAACTCTTTCTAATTATTCGCTCCACTGATGGCACCATGTTGGCCAAGGGCAACAGGTTCCATCAGAGGAGAGCACTTTCTAGCCTGATTGGTAGAAAGCCAAAGGTGACCCGTTTCTCGGACGGGAGCCTTCTGGCGAATGCGTTGGATCCTCCCGAGTCGGCCATGATTAGTGATCTTCGGACACTTGATGGCACCCCGGTGAACGTGACGCCGCACTCTACCATGAACTTCGTGAATGTAGTAGTTTATGTGAAGGAATTTGTGGACTACTCTATAAATGATATCACATTGGAGGGGGCCGACCAAAGAGCGGTCAAGGTCGGACGTGTGATGAGAAAACAGGGAAGGGCCCCGAGACCCACCCGTACACTCTTCGTCACGTGAGAAGGCATTCGTACCACTGCCGCGGAGATGCTACTACTGCCACCGCTGCGGCCACATGAATCGCTCATGTAGAAGTGCAAAGTCGGGTTACCCGAAGTCTGTGTAAGTTGCTCCAACGCCGCACATGATAAAGTCCAAATCGTGTGTGTTAATTGCGGAGAGCCGCATCCCGCTTTTTCGAAGCAATCCTAATCGTTCAAGCACAGGATCGTATCTCATTTCGTGGGGCTAAGGATTTGGTCCTGGCGCGCCAGCCGCTGCCTGGGACGCCTTATGCCTCAATATTAAGAAAGACACGCTCTGCTCCTGCCTTCTCCCCCTTCCCCCGACCTACGAGCACGGTCGTTTCCGCGCCCATTCGGAACCCTCTCTGCGGATTATACACACTCTGGGCACTCCCCTGTTACAGCTGGCGGAACAAAAGGTTCGCACCCAGCCCCGGCTAAAATCAGGGCTTACCCACTTCCCCTAGCTTGACCCTTTGCCGTAAGGCGAAACGGTCGCGCGCCTCCACAGACTCGTTATACTCACAGGAGGCAACACTCATGAAGTTGGTCGTGAGGCCATCCTGCGGGTTCCTAAAGCTGCCCCCCGAAAAGGGGACCACTAAAGGAGCTTCAGCTCCTATGCATACACCCAGTAGTAGGCCTAAGGTTTCGAGGGGGGGGGAGGAAAAGACTCGCATGGCAAGCCCAACCTCTCCCGATAAGCCCTCGAAGGCGACAGCACCTTCAGCGCATTGTTCGGTCAACAGCCCCCGAATTTCTGCCTCCGGGATGCGTACGGCTATCTCCGTGAGGGTCTTTTCTTCGAATAGGGACTCAGAATCTTCCTGCTAGGCCTGAAGGGCATATTCCTTCAATGGAATTGCCACAGAATCCGGGCCAACTGCGACGAAATGCATAGACCTGTCTCCTCCCGTTATCCCTTAGTTATCATTTTTCAGGAGACCATGCTAGGCGCGTGCCGCCTGCCCACCCTCCCAGGGTATAAGAGTTTTGCTAGCCCACCACCACGGGATGGATGCCGGGCAGGAGGATTGGCCACTTACACTCGGTATGATGTCTCCGTTCTTCTCTTTGCTTTAGACACACTTTTAAGCAGTAGCTCTGCAGCTGCTCCTGGATAGGAGTTATACGGTTATTTCTACGTACATTCGACCGTCAGCGAACTTCGAAGCGGGGGACTTCCGCACGTCGTAGCACGGTTGCCGAGCCCCCTTCTCTTGCTCGGAGATATTAACGGTAGACACCCCTTCTGGGGAGACCACTCGATCAATCCTAGGGGTCAGGTCCTTTCCGACCTGAGCTGGAGATAGGTGTCTCCAAATGCCAATGAGTTTACGCATCACTGCCCGAGAACCGCTTCATTTTCCTGCCTCGACCTATCTTTGTGCTCTCCGGATATACGTCTCATCATTTAAAGGGAAAACCCTTCAAGCAGAAGTGTGGAAGCGAGTTAAAAAGATTCGCAACAAGTTCTCGCACGCCCCCCTTCCGGTTTTCTAGCAGAATGGGACTGCAATCTCGGACTCCGCGTCGTTGGTTCAGTCCTTCGCGACCACTTTCTCCGCATTCTCTTCTCGAGATGCTGCTCTGCCAGCTTTCAATACGCTTCGTGATATCGCGGAAGGCCGCCAACTGGACTTTACTTCCAGAGGTGGATAACCCTTCAACGGCAGGTTTACATTGAGTGAGTTGCGTTCCGCTCTCGCTTAGTGCGTGGAAATCGCCCTTGCTCAGGACGATATCTCGTACGCCATGCCTCGACACCTAGGTGAGCGAGACATTGCCTTTCTGTTAGATTTGTTCAACATGATCTGGGTATAGGGTATCCTCCCAGACTCCTGGCGAATCTCTATTGTGCTCTCTTTTTGCACACTGGGAGAGATCACTCTATCCCGGCCAGTTTCTGCCCAATCGCTCTAACCTCCTGCGTATGCAATTTGATGGAGAAATTGGTAAATGTTAGATTAGCTTTTGTTCTGGACAGAAGAGACTCCCTCTCTTCTGCACATTGCGGCTTTCGCAAGTTCTACTCCACGTTGGATGCTCTGCTGAGACTGGAAAATGCCGTTTGAGAGGGCTTCCTTTGTAGAGAGCACCACGCCACGGTGTTTTTCGATCTTCAGAAGCCTATGAAAACCGCATGATGATACGCCATCAACGAGACACTGAACAGGATGGGGGCGAGGGGATGCCTCCCGATCTTTATATCTGATTTTTTGGCGAGATAGTCGATTCCGTGTACGGGTGAGGCGAACCCTCTCCGTCCCAATGGAACAAGAAGAGGGTTTTCCTCAGTGTCACACTCTTTGCCCTAAGCATGAACGGCATCAGCTCGGTGCTGCCGGAAGATGTTCTCGCTACGCTCTACGTGGACGACCTTTCGATCTCTTTTGGTGGGGCCCAGATTCCAACTCTGGAGCCTTGACTCCAACAGGCATTGAACTATGTCTCTCGCTTCGGTTTTCCTTGGCCAAGAATAAGGTGGTGCACTTCTGCCGCCATCCACGGCTTCACCCTGACCCAGAGTTGTTTCTAAATAGGGTTCGCCTGTAAGTGGTGGACTAGCACCGTTTCCTTGGTCTTGTATTTGACCGACGTCTCACCTGAGAGGCTCATATTCGCAGCCTTAGGGTCTATTGTACCCACGCCTTAAATATTCGTTCCGTGACGTTCAGTGCCTGGGACCCTGATAGGGCTACTGCCTTACCTTTTATCTTTCCTTTGCTCTTTCGGAGCTCGACTAGGGATACGTGTTTTATGCACCAACATCCGAGCGTTTATTGTGGAAGGTGAACTCAACCCACCACACCGGCCTTCGCCTGACGACCGGTGCCTTCCTCTTGTCCCCCATTGAGAGCCTACTTTTTGTTCTGGGGAGATGTCACTCGCTCTGTGTCATGCACAGTACATTAATCGGCTATACGCGTGAGCCCGGCGCCTCCCTCACTCGCCAACAGATCTTGACGGTGCCTATGCCGCCGAGAGACGCCAGTCATACCCTAATCCCTTTGTTAGCCACTGCGTCTGTCTTCCTTTGCCGAGCTGGTTGCAATACACCGCTCGGTTCGGGAGATAACGTGATGTGCCTGGTTGGAGACCGGATTGTGATTTATGCTGAATAGCAAAGCGCCCTGAGTGCTCTCGGGGCATTGGACTTTTCGCATCCCCTGTTGCGGGATATCCGTGATGTAACAGTTTTGGTGAACTGTGCGGATGTCAAGATTATCTTCTGCTTGGTTCCTGGGCATGTATGAATTGCGGGGAATGACCGCGACGATCAGCCAGGGTTGGCAAAAACCGCAAATCTTTGAAAAAGCCCAATAAATCCCGGGTTTTATTCTTTGGGTTTTCAAAAAACAAACACTCAAACATTATAACAGAAAAAGAATAGCTATCTCTATTTTTATAATATTAGTAATTAATTAGTTTAATAATTATATTAAGATATGAACTGATCACAGTAATCACTGATCGAGAATTGTGGGTACTCATGATAGCCATAACCAGTAGGAGGAGTGATGAATTATGAGTCAATATCAGAGAAATTATCTTAATTTGATACATATTTGTTGAAATTATAAACATAAATATGAATTTTGAATAAAATAATAAGTAGCGTTCATTTCTTGAAAAAAGTTTAATTTTGAAACAAAAACAAATAACCCGGTTTTATTCTGGGGGTTTTCAAATCTCGGTTTTTGTTAAAAAAACAAATGCTTTAAGTATTAGTCGAATAGCAGAGAAAAAGAATAGCTATTTCTATTTTTATAATAATAATTAATTAGTTTAATAATTATATTATAGTTATAACAGATCACTGATCGAGAATTGTGGGTACTCATGTGTCGTGGTATGATGACCAGATGTACGCCGTTATACACACACTGGCCTACTGGCGGACCGAAATTAAGGCTCCACCTGGGGATGGCTTTAAGAGTGCTTCAAATACACAGTTGCTAGGCCAAGGAATATTCAAACACGGCTACAAAAATATACTTTAATAGGGCTAAAGATTACATATGCTTATAGGGCAAGTTAAATGGCAATGCAATTAAATATTGACGGTTCGCTGCTAAGATGATTAACACTATCAATTAAGTTTGAACCGAGGGATAATTAATTAAGAAATGCAAGTTCTAGAGCAAAGGGGATGCTTGAGGTTCGACGCGGTAAAGGTGGGAAGAGCGTGACGGAGCGGGTGTTAACTCCCTTTTACCTTGATGTGCGGCGAGTAGGACCAGGGAGGTAAGTTCGACCTCGAACTTGTGGGCGTCTCACGAGACGCTCAATTCAACTTAGGGAAACTGAAGTTAGGTGGGCTCTTATCAAGAGGCAAACAGGGTGCTTCGGGGATGGCTTTTCCGATCCTTAAAATCCGAAGACGTGGTGAGAAAGGTTGAAGCGCGCCTAACTATCTCCACGAACAACACTGAGTGACGACTAGCTCTTCCTTGGCTCTTCGACAATCACTCAATTCTTCTCTAACGAGAATATAGTCGATTCCCTCTCGACTAACGAAGACGTTACGGCTAACGTACTGGACGGCGGCTTCAGACACAATCTGCATGTGAACTTCGAAGTCTCGAATATATACTCCGAAATTATCTAGACGGGGAGAGAGATTCATCGCCTTGGGTCGCGATAAGGGCCCCTAGCGAGAAGTCGCGATGGCCACTTAATGGTCTTTCCATTGTTCTAATTTTCGCAGTATATAGGGCAGACGAATTTAGAGCAGTCAACGTGAACTGGGGAAGTCGTGGGGCGGGGGGGGGGGAATTCCTTCTCTCTCTCTCCTTATTCTTCCACTCCATGATAGCCATAACTTGTAGAAGGAGAGATGAATTATGAGTCAGTATCTGAGAAATAACATAAACATATATATGCATTCATAATAAAAGAATGATAAGTAGCATTCATTTCTTGAAAAAAAAGGTGTTATTTAAAAAAACAAACCCGGGTTTTTTCAAATTTCACTTGAAAAAGCCCCCCAAAACCCGGGAATATTTTGATTTGCCAACCCAGCAAAGAGATCGCGACGACTGGGCGACCAGATCAGTGTTTCGCTCCTCCTTACACCGATTACACGGCAGGGATACGGGCGGCTTGGTAAAGAAGATTGGAGCCGGTCGAGGGGAACTTAGGGCGGGAGTACACGAGCGACGCTGTGGCGCCACGTCGTCGCGTCGCTGTGTGGCGGGAATGTGGATTCGCATAGGTTTCCATTGTCTTGAAGCCTCGCCGCGCACACGAGCGTCTGTGGCGAACTGTCTCTGATCCCCGCCACAGAGTGGTGTGGCTCTGTGTCGAGGACCCGCACATACGAACGACTGTGGCTGAGCGACGGCCACGTGCTGCCTGGCAGTCACATATCTAACGTTGAGTATTTTACACGTGACACATTTTACTATACCATGGCTACATTCGATCTAGATAGATTTATTATTGAAAGTGAAGACCGACCAGCGATATGGGACGTACGCTGCAATGACTACAGTAATAAAATTGCAAAAGCCAAGGCATAGGAGGAGATGTGAGACATCTTCGTGTCCGGCTTCAACAAGATGGATTCTGCAGGAAAAAACAAATTAGGTATGTTTCTGTATTACAATAAAGTCCATGTGCGACTCCGCTACATTTATGCATTGAACACTATGAATGATAATGCATCTCGAATACATATTTTACACAAAGAAACAAACACATTGGATAAGAAATTAAAACTAAGTCCTATTAGGCTGTTTACATTTAACTTGTCACTCTACCTACACTTTGTGTCCAATCAGTCTTTCTTGCCAAGACACTGATGATCCTTCTCCACTGGGAAAATATTCTGTAAACTGATCTCTTATTGTTAGAGCTGATCGAGGGCCTCCTGCTTGTATTGCACCGTTACCATCATATAGAACTACAACATTCAGTGTGATTTCAAACTCTACACCATCCCTTTCTCTTAAAAAGTTGTGCAAAGTGCAACATTCCCTGATAAGATCTTCATCATTCTCAACCTTTACATCTAGTGGTCTGTGTCATATTCGCCATTTATTTGTCAGAATGCCAAAAGCACTCTCTATGTATCGCTTTGCTCTTGATAGGCGATAGATAGTTAAAGATTTTCTTCTTGTGTCAGAGATTTTTGCCCCCATTTGGTCGTAGCATGTGGGTAGAGAGACCGAAGGCCTCGTCACCAACCAAAACGAAGGGAAGTGGGTCTCCATTGGTTGACACTGGTTTATCACTTGGGATGCTCAATGGATTTTGAGGCATTTTTTGGTAGAGGTTACTGTTTTTGTACATTGAGGAGTCTGAAGCTTTACCATAGGAACCAATATCCACATAAGTAAACCTGACATTTGTATCACATAGGTCTCCATGGTCTGACTGTTCAAGCATTTATGATGAATATTAAACCCAATAAAACATTGAAGTAAAATAACATTCCCATATTTCAGTAGTAGCGTATTAAGTTACATATCCAAAAGGAAATCCGAGTGCATCATGTGTTCCAGTAAAAGTGAAATACACTATGATGGTTCAGGATCTATAATAAAGGTCTGCTACTGATAATTATGTTATTTACATACTTAAATGTTATGGCAAGTCTCTCCTCAGCTGGAATGCTCCGCCTCATGTTTGTATTGGCTTTCTGGATGTAGGGACCAAGTAAAGGAAGGAGCTCATTAAAACTTCCTTGAGACATTCTGAAGTAGTGGAAGCATTTTACACTATCTGCTCTCAAATCACCCATTATGGTGTAAAATTGACCAAGAGTCAGCCTATATGAAGTTATTGGGTGCATCCATAGTGCTCTCTGTCTTTCATGACGACGACGGCGGCGCCGCAGAACAGAAGTAATGAAACTACTTCGCCCTCAGAGTCCATGCTGGAACTGCGGCCTCGAAGGGCACGGCGCGTACCGCAGTGGCGTTGTGCCCCTACACACGGGCCACTCTGTGGTGTGGCTCAGTCAAGACACAGTGGCTTAAATACGCCACGCTGTGGCGCCACAGCGTGGCGAACACAAAGTCGCTCGTGTATTCCCGTAAGTTGCGTGAAATTTCTCCGCGACCTTTCCCATGGACGTTTTCCCATAGCCGAGGCGGCATCAGGTCGTTTTCTGTCGTCTCCGAATTAGACACACTCGTGGGATGCACCGCCATTTGATGGAGCGCTCTCCTGCTCTTTACTGCGACGTGTGTGTTGTTTCTCAGACTGTTCGGCACCTTCTTGTTGAATGTCCCAGTCTGGATGATCTTCGCGCAAGTTACCTAAGATCGCTACCCCTTGTCCCTTGTACTCGGGGCTTGTTATTTCACATAGACTTGCGGACTAACGACCTTTTGGAGGAGGCTGGCCTCCTTCACCTTATTGACCCTTTATTGTAGGTCGCATGAACCTGCGCCGGAGGGAGGAGCCTTTTAGCCTTTGCCTTTTTTAATCGTTATTTGTTTTTTAATCTACTAGGGCAAAAGTGGCATTACTCACACCATAGTCAGATGAGCTCCTAAAAAAAGAACACTAACAATCCTTATTGAATGTTCTACCTGTGGCTGGGTGCAAATCACTGCAACCCGGTATATTTCAAGTAGGCCTGAGATATATAAATATATATATATATATATATATATATATATATATATATATATATATATATATATATATATATATATATATATATATATATATATATATTATATTCCTCTCTGGCTCCTAGAAATTCTACGAACATGCAGTAGCCACTAATAGCCCCTACTCGGTACGCACTTGTGTGCGTCGGAATCGTCCGTTAATAAGTGTATTGTACGGGTGAAACTGAGGTCACCCAGCTCCCCTATGATGGTGCTCACTGCTCAGTCATGTTGTTTGTGTTGGGTGGGTAGAAGCTGTCTTGGAACCTGTTCCACGCGTGTACTGTGTCCGAATGTGAAAGGAAGGCGATGGATGTTAGCAACCAGGGACAAGGGGGATTGTGGGAAGGAGTTTGGGGGGCTGTGCACCAATGACCAAATTAGCTCCGATCGAGGATCTTCAAGGACAGAAGGTTGTGGGGAAATGTGCTTTCGACAGTGGGTGGGATGCCACTGTTAGGTGTTTTAGCCCTCGCAGAGCCACCTTGCCTTGTTTATCACACAAGAGCTGCAATATATTTCGTCTCGCTCGCCTGCCCTAGGATTTTGAACAGATTTAGCTTTATTTTATTAACTGTATTCCGTTGGGTATTCAGAGGCGCATATATGTCGGAATAATCGCCCAACAGAAAAAATTGAAGTATGAATATTTTCGTTATTAACAAAGATACCTTCCCAGAAGTTCGTGTCTTTTTCCTTCAGGGCTGCTGTGAATATGTACATCGACACCCACAATACCAATTGGACAACACAGTAAATCCCCAACGCTTAAAATAACAAGCATGATATATATAGTGTAGGGAACTGAAAAAGAATATGAAAAGAAGATAAATATAGTGGAAAAGAAATAAACGAAAGATGCCAGCGTATCGTTAGGTATTCAAGGTCAAAATGGGCTGGTAGTTCGTAGTGGTTGGTAGTTAGAAAAGTAGGCGAGTAACTGATGAAGGATCATTATTGAGAGTGAGAAGCTGTTATGTTATGAATAAATAATATGGGTTAATATGGAGTAAATAGTCATATTGTCAATTGGAATCTCATCATATTGTATTATATATTTGGAAGGGAAATTTTTTTTCTGAACTAAAATATGATATTGCCATTTTATATTACTCAATATTCAAGAAAATATGATTACTTTTAAGGTAATACTTGAGTTTATGGGCGCATGCTAGGGGACTCTGTTTCTGGGCTACAATTTAGGCCTTATGATGTCAGACGGTAACTTCGGATGTGGTCAATCACGGCGTTATATTTCTTGTGTCATTTGTTTGGGGGTCTGTATTCTTTATTATTTAGTAAATCCCTGTACTTCTACTCAATTATATTATTTAGTAATGCAGATTTTTTTATGTTTAGTAATGTATTAATTTTTTTATGTTTCGTTTACCTAAAATAAACCATTATTTTCACACACTGGCAACCCTTAATTCTAACGCTATTCTTGTGCGTTCGGTTTGTTGGACTTTAATACGACGTTTGTTAATTCCTCGGTCAATTTAATAGACTTTTGTATTTTAAAAACGAAGATTTGCAACAGATGTGGAAAAGAAGTGCGGCTAGATTATAATAGTGAAAGGTGGAGTGGTTTAGCTTTTGTCGTGAAGTGATTATTGATTAGGTAAATTAAGACGACGATAGCGCCGCCGACATTTAACGTCGCCTTTTGCATTCAAATTGGATGTTAGCCTTTCGAATTAGGAATATTAGGAGGGTTTTTTTTAAGTTACGTGGGGTATGGGGACTAAGCCCCTCATTTCGAAAATAACTAAAAAAATGTTCATTTTTGATGGAAATAGCCTAAAGTAGGTGGTGTATCATCTTTATTACTTCAATAAACGTGCGAACCGATCACATTAATTGTAGCCCAGAAACAGCGCCCACTAGCGTGCGCCCATAAACTCAAGTATTACCGAGCGCCTAGCGACGTCTGGCAATCGCATTTGAATTCGAACCTAACTTTGGGTTTGGAATTGTGAATACTACTATCTGATTAAAAGTAATGCCCCCCATTAAAGGGGAGTATGCAGGGTAAACCCCCAAATTCGAAATAATCACCTTAGGGTTCGAATTCATTGCGTTTGCCAGACGTTTTTAGTCGCTCCAATGTTCATTATTTTTATGCAGTACTCCGCCCCAAATGGGCGGGGCTAGAAATGGAGTCATAAAATGTCCTTGAAATCGGTGGCTGTGTATTCCATATTTGCCCTAAAATGACAACGCACTATCGGTCACTATAGCTTATAGTTTTAGTGTTCAATAAAAATCTCCGATCTTCAAGCTATGCAACCTTTTAGATCAAATTCCTTTGAACAGGGGTTAAGATATAATTGGAAAAATTTCAACTTCATGATTTCATTGTTGAAAATCTCAGCGGCTCGAATAAACAAGATTAATTTTTGGTCCACACACCTGAACTTATGCATCAGAGGTACATGTGCCCACAGTATCTGGTACCTGGAAGCGCGGCACATCCTCTCGGGCAGAGTACCCGCAGTTAAGCACCCTCCCGCATGGCGTCCCGATCCTACTGTTAGCAGGTGTGCCCGCTTTCTGCCCATAGCGAATGTCTGACTCAATACGTTGACGAACTCTTTGACAACCTGAGAAAGCTGGTGGGTTCCCCCTGTCATTACATGCACTCTCTTCTCAGAGTATTCCCTCTTTATTTCTCCTATCTAGGTTTAGGGAGCTCATCAGCTACTTCATGCAGTGTCAGAAATGAGGCTTTAAACCTCTATAAACAACACTCGCATGTTGCAAGAGACGAGGCTTGAGGGGTCCTGGGCATTGGAGCTCAATAACCCTTTCCCTGCTCTCAATGGCCCGATAAACTCCCTACGGCCGCTCCCTGATCCATAAGGCTTTATACATCATATCGAGACGTACTTTACTGCAGCGTAGGCTGCCATGCCAACTAAAGGTATCTGGTGCCGTCTCTAAATCGGTTACATATCTTCAGATTTTAGCTTTCCAGTCGTCCAATAGTAGGACTTAGTAGAGTGGCTACTGCCGTTACCTGCATCTCTGGCTGCTCAGGCGAGAGCTGCGACCCTTGGAGATCGACCGTCCGCTCGGCAACTTCCTGCCGGTGTACGAGTTTGGGGAATTTTTAGCGTGCGCGAGCAAGCCCAAAATATCAGACAACATTCCAATTAGTAAAACCTCGCTCTACCTGTGTTGGGGTGGGCAAGGACCACGACAACACACATTTGGTTGGAAAAGTTGCTCCCCTTTGACCACTCTTGGTACATGTTTCCCCATTACCAGATCTCAGCTCCATCTCTAAAAATAAGGCGACTGCCCCTATGATTTCTCAGGGACACAATGTTTATTTTAGCACAGACGGATCTTCCCTACCTCCTATGACTACGGGTAAGGAAGTTTCCTCCTTCGGAGTCGCCCTTAGACGACTCCCTTATTGACACAGCGGCGTCTCCCCTTTTTCACATGGACCCGCCAAAGCAGAAAAGTATTGACAAGCAGCGCCCTGCAATGCGCGGGCTAGGATACTCTGTCTAGTATGTTACACTTGGAAGCTGGGAGAGCTTCGTGCCCTCCCGGCCTGACTGCAAATTAGGCAATCCCTGTCACGGTTGAATTGAACTCTGATGAGGTGTGGAGTTGTTGATCTTCGCTTCCTCTCAGCGCTATTTTTTCCTACGACTATACCCGCAAGAGGATCCATGTATCTCGTGGTGAAACCACGAGATACATCTGAAATACGAGGGGCGGTCAATAAGTTTTGCAATTCGGATATAAGGAAACGAGATATTTTGTAATATAACTACCCTTGACTTCAATGCACTTGCGCCACTTGTCCCTGAGGCTTCGAATTCCCGACAGCCAGAATCTCCCGACTGTTGTTCAATTCACTCGTGGACGGCGAGCTGGACATCTTCATCGTCCCCAAACCGTCGTCCACGCAGTGCAGCCTTGAGTGGCGGAATAAAAAGTAGTCGCTAGGGGCCAGATCTGGACTGTAGGGGGGATGGTTGATCTCGAATCCGCACTCGCGTGGAGCAGCTTGTGCAACTCTGGCCCTGTGGACTTTGACGACGTTGAAGTCGATCATGGGGCGTGAGGTTTCTAGGGACCCAACGGGCAGAGACCTTGGTCATGGCCAAATTGTTGTGGATGATGTTGATAACACTTCCATGTGATATTCCCCGTTCTCGTTCGATTTCTTCGACCTTGACCCTTTGATTTTCGAGGATCCTTCTCTCCACACGGGCCATTGTACTCGTTGTTTACGTCTGACGGGCGTCAACTTCAAGGGACTCACGACCATGGCGGAACTCCCTATTCCAGCGAGCAATGGTTGCATAGGAAGGGGCGGTGTCGGTGTACACTGCAACCATGCGTTCATGGATCTCTTTTGCATTCTTGCTTTCCTCGGTCAAAAATTTGATCACTGTACGGTGCTCAACCTTCTCCATTGTTGAAAAATTTGACTGCATGGAGATACCCTCCTCTGTACCTGGAGAAACAGTAACGCCCTCCCGGCCTCCACTCTAGGTCTAGGGCAGGGGGCGGCATCCTTCAGCACGCGAATGCCTACCGTTTGGCCATCTACCTTTCTTGGCATTAATATCGCAATCCGGCCTGCCAAACCCCAGCCTCTCCCCCCATAATAATAAGTTCTGCCAAACAGCATCTGTGTCAGTAGACTCGTAGAGGGAGAAGGGAATGGGTCTTACGTCTGGCAGTGAAAATGAGACGAAAATGCGTTGAATATTGCGCATGTTCAACGCATCGTGGCTATGTTTGGCAGCACTTACTGTTGCGAACAGCTTTTTTCCAAAATGAAGTACAGGAAGTTTCACCTTCGCTCCCATCTCTCGGACGCCATCTCAATGATATATTCTTCTGTTGTCTACCTCATCCATCGAGCCGGACTTTTAAACATTTCTTCCTGGCAAGCACCACCACTCGTCTCACTGATTTGTATGTTTTTCAATAAAATTCTTGTATAATGTATTCTAGTATATATATATATATATATATATATATATATATATATATATATATATATATATATATATATATATATATATATATATATATATAAAGTCTCATCTGGCCTTCACTCTGAAAAGGTTGCCTGCCCCAAGTCCTTTTATGCGCTCTTTCCACTACTACATCACCCCCTTTTATTGGTCCGTCCTGAAATACGGCTCTGGCACCGATTCCAATGAATATTGGTTGTGGTCACACTGACTTCTCCGAGGCCTGTCACCAAGCCGGATTCCACCACTCTGACCTTGCCTACGATACCATCAGTAGGTTCTGGTCGAGGGTTCCTAAGGAGTGGTGGTGATGGCGTATATTACCCGCATCAGCAGCCATGAGCGACTATGTCCCCCTCAATTCCCCAGTTAATCTTGGTACAGAAACTCTCCTCTCACCCCCTATACCGATAAAGTGTATATCTTATTTAGAGCCGGACTCGGCTAGCTCCACCTCTTTTAAGGATGTGCCCCTTCCTCTGTCCTGTCACAGGCCCCCCCTCCCATGGCTCTTTTGGAAGGGTGGTTCCCCATCCCTAATAGCTACGGGTTTGGGAGTTCCCCGTCTATCCCCTTATGCAGAGTTACCCTCGGGCGACTCTATTCTAGAATCGGCCCCCGGAAGATTCTCCTACCGGAGACGGAGTTCGCCCCTCTCCAATTGCCACAGGTTCAGGGGTTTCTCCCGTACTATTTTTTGGAGAGTTGCCTCCAAGCGACTCTCCACTTCCGGCAAATCCTCCTTTGCTTTCTAAGAGGCCCCGCCAAGAACACAGCGAGACAGAGGACGCGCCACCTCGGTTCTTGACTTCCGCGATGGCAGCAGGTGAACCACCTCAACCCACTTTTAGAGGTAAGCATTCGGCATCGTTGCCTGGCCCTTGCCTAGGCACCCCGTAGATCCGAGGTTTGTCAGTTTGATGGGAGCCGCCATACCCGCTACCAAATTCTTCACAATGGAGGTCGGCATGTCCGCCACGTTAACATTTGGGACGGGACATATACCCTATGAATCCCCGGTAGAGATACCCGACACCTTGGAGGGATGGCCACTTGGAGGCCACCCCATGAGGTAAAGATGATCCTGGAAGTAGGATTTTCCTTGGAGGCGAACCTGGTGGGCTCGGTGCCAGACACTGAAGCTGAGTCCGTCCATATGCAAGGTCCTCTTTAGGCGCACGGTTCTCCGATGACTCAAGGAGAGGATGGTCTGCCCCACCTTAGAGCCCTTTCCGGAGGGTAGAGAGAAGCGGGTTCATTCGTCCCTTAATAGGAAAAAAAGGACTAGTGATTCTTCTCTCTCCGCGGGGCCTTTGAGGAGAGACAGGTGCGCTGCCGTTTCGGCAAGCAACTAGGCCAAGACCAACAGATCCGTTTCCGATTAGCCCTCGGATGGAGAAGCGCAGACGAAGAACAAAATTACAAGTGTGGTGAGCGGAACCTCGATTACGTCGGGTCCCTCATTGAAAGACAAATTGGCGTTACTGTGCCCGCTATCTTCAAAGGTTTTTCAGTTATTCGCTCCATGGTTGGCAGCATATTGGCCAAAGTCCACATGCTCCATCAAAAGATTTCATTAGCTAAACTAACTGGTATAGAGCCGAAATTGACCCGTTTCTCAGACAGCAGCCTTTTGGCGAATGCGGCGAAGCTTTCCCAAGAGTTCATTATGAGTACTTTTCGGAAACTCAATGCTCGCCTGTAGTGAGCAATTTGGTGAAAGGAGTGGCTTATGCGAGGGACCGAAAAGCTAGCCGATCAAGGAGCGGTCAATGTCGAATTCGTGATAAGAAAACCCCTACATTCTTCCTCACGTCCGATTGTGACAGGTTCCCTAAATCAGTGCGTGCTGGTTGGTATCGCTACCGTTTCAAGCCATTCGTACAACTGATGCCAACCATTCGGCCACACGAATTGTTCGTGTAGACGTGCAAATTCGGGTTTACCCGAAGTCTGTGGAATTTGCTCCAAGACCATGCACGATAAGTCTTTACCGTGTGCGGCCAAGTGTGTCAATTGCGGAGAGTCGCGCCCTGTATCTTCGAAGCATTGTGTCGGGTACCTCCTGAAGAAGTAGGCACTCGCTGTTCAGGCTGAAGTTCGACTCTTTTTGCGAGGTTAAGGACTTGGTTCTGTCACGCCTAACGCGAACTGGAACGTCTTATATCTCAATCGTTAAAAAGGCACCGTCTGCTCCTGGCCTTTCCAGGCCTACGAGCACGGTTGCTTCTGAGCCCATCCTAAACTCTTCTGCGGGTTCTACTCGTCCCTGGAGCTCACCTTGTAGAGCTGGCGGTTCAAAGGGCTCACACCCTGCTTGCGGATTTAATCGACGCGATAGGTGTCCTAAATGTTAAAGTTTTCGCATCACTGCCCGATAACCGCTTCATTTTTTTGTCTAGATCTTTCACTGCTTGTGGTTGGAGCGGGTGCGGTGGTCCGCATTTCAGGAAATGGCTGATTTATCTGTCCCAGTTGAGGCCGTTGAGTTAGTTATTCCCCTGCAACCTAATCGCCGTTGGCCTAACTAGTATTCCTAGAACGTCGGTCATTTGCGCCCTGTCTGCTTCCTTGTTGTGGTCGACCGGGTATGAGACGGCGCTTGGACAAGCGATATTCCTACATGTATAATAAGCGCCGCCCGAACCATTTTACCGTCGGGGAATTTGGTCGAGCTAGGGCTAGTTTCCGCTATGTTTCGAAGCACGCACACCACCCTTTCTGGCAGGCATACGTGTCTTCTCTTAACAGGAAGATCCATCTTGCTGAAGTGTAGGAGCGAGTCATGTATTTGGTGCAAGTTCTTGTACTTCCCTCCCCTGGGAAGAAGGGACTGAAGTCCTTCTCGACCACGTTATCTGCATGTTTTTGCCAGGATGCTGCTCCGCCAGCATTTATTGCTTGTGGTTTACTCACTGAAGGCCGTAACATGGAGTTTCCCTCCAGCAGATTAGAACCCTTTAACGACAGTCTTACGATTATTGTATTGCGTTCTGTTCTCACTTCATGCGTGTAAACCGCCCCTTGTCCGGACAATGCCTTCCAGTTATTCGATCCCCTAAATTTTAGATAAATGAACACTAACGTTTATGTCAATGCTGTTAGATAAGGGCAATAATAAGGAATCTTTAATCTGCTAGAAAAGTTTCCTGGCCTTCCTTAGCCCTCTTTAGGAGCGCTACCCTTACGACTCGCCAAACATCCATTTCTCAAAAAGAGAAACCTATAATAATTACAATTCTCGTTTTCTGTTAAAGTTCCAACGGCAACTCGTATAAAAGATTTCTCGAAATTTCTCTTTTTAGAGCCCTGTCATGCGGGTGGCGCTCCTAAAGAGCATTGAGGAACTCCAGAAGACTTTTCTCGTGGATTAAAAATTTCTTACCATTGCCCTTACCTAACCGCTTGTGTATATGTGTATGCATATATTTATGTATGTGAATGCATATGTATGTATATACATATGTTTGTGTGCATATACATGTATGTGTTGTAGAAATTGTGAAGTTGTCCAAGCCCTCAAACCGTTATTTTTCAAATTATGCAAATTTAAAGATTAGGCAGTTTTTATTCTCACTATAAAGAATAAAAATCAACCGTTGCCCTTATCTGCGTGTGTGTGTATACGTATGTATTTATGCACGGGTAGAATACATACATGAGTACATGAATTAACAGCCAATGCAATTTAAGTTCAGTAATGTATTTTACTGGAGATAGAAGCGGGACATTATTTATATGCTAGTGTAATCACGCACTGTGAACCACTTTATTCTACTATTGTAGCCACTTCAAAAGTGGTTTCCCTTTTATGGGTTTGAGGAGAGGATGCGAGATGGGGTTGCCACACGGGGGGGAGCTCTCCGTTAACCGTTCTATTATCGTTAAAGATTTATTGATGTAACTGATTCTTAAATCAGGTTTTTGTGTGGCGCAATACCCTTGTATATATACTGGAAGGGACCAATATAATAAAAACACTTGTTAGTTTTGTTCAGTGAATTTTAAGAATTTCTTTAACGTTGACAGAAATTGGTATTGCGGGTTCCTCGTTGCAGTATACCCAATAACTTCGTTATTAATGGTTTACTGCTTCAGTTGTGTAAAAACAAGAGTGATTTATCGGATTAGCCGAGGCTGATGGTCTTGTGCCGCGTCGCCGGTTCAAGTGTGTTCAAAATAGCTCGATTTGGGGGGAGGGGGTTCGTAGTCACGGAAAGGTGGTTAATAATGATTAGCTGAAGCCGATGGTTAAGGGCCGCGTCGCCGGTTCAAGTGTGTTCAAACAGCTCGATTGTTGGGGGAAAGGGGGTTCCTCGTCATGGAAACGTGGTTAATAATGATTAGCCGAAGTCGATGGTTGAGGGCCGCTTTCGCAGGTCCAAGTGTGTTAAAAACAGCTCGATTGTTGGGGGGTTTCGTCGTCATGGAAACGTGGTTAGTAATGATTAGCCGAAGCCGATGGTTGAGGACCGCGTCGCAGTTCCAAGTGTGTTCAAAAGAGCTTTATTTTTTAGAGGGGGGGGGGGGTCGTCATCATGGAAACGTGGTTAATAATGATTAGCCGATATCGATGGTTGAGGGCCGCGTCGCAGTTCCAAGTGCGTTCAAAACAGCTCGCTCGTTGGGGGGTTTCATCGTCATGGAAACTTGGTTAATAATGATGACGTGTTAGTGAGGGGTATCTCAACCATAATGTCTGTGAGACGAGGTTCGTAAGGAAACTGGTTAGGTTAGGGAATGTTAAAAACATTCCATAGGGACATCGCTTGAGTACTGTAAATAAGAAACTACTAGCGGCACTCGACAGCCGGACGCCCCGTAACTCTTCTGCGGACTCGAATGAAACACGGGCTTATCGAAGACCAACGTTGGACGCCGCTGTTGCCCCAAATTAGTATCAGTAGTATTTAAGGAAAACTAACTTGGGAATTTATGCTGCAGCAGTCTCAATAAGATGCCGTTCCCTCCAGACCCCAACACCACGCATTTTTACTTTCCATATCATCACTTTGCGAACTTTGTGGCGCAGATGCCCTCGATAGTTTTCGACTTTTGGATTTAAGTAATAACAATAATATAAATAATAATGAGACTACTACTACTACTAATAATAATAATAATAATATAAAATCTCTACGAAGTTTTTGAGGACTTTTTAAATATTGAAATTGGTGAAGTTGGGGGCAAGTGAAAATATGTTCAATTTACCTTTATTACATAAAATAAAGACCAACGAGCGCAGGAGAGATATGTAAAGAGGGGAAGATTGGAGTCAGAGGGAATGCCATTCCCCTGAAGCTGAGGCCGCGTTAGTTCGCGTCCATTGTTGCTGTTTGTCGAGAATCAACACACAACGACATCAACAAAATCGTCTACAGGAAACTAGGTTGACCCTGGTCCCCCTTGGGCGACACCAGAAATTATGAAAACAAACCCATGATGTATTCAGGCAGTCCCCCCCCCCTATTAATTTCAACTGTATCAGCCTCTCCCCCCAAAAGTGGGTTGCGGTACATCAACTCCACTACAAACTTCCCAGCTACCTTAATCCCTTATCAAGCCCACAGCCGGCGCCATTTTGTCCATAGTTGTGGGATTTTATGTGTTGTATCATCCATTTAGGCTTTAGCCCTGGGCGCCCCCCCCCCCACTCACAAACCTCCCTCATTGCACACTTATCATGCACTTGGGACCGCCTGCCGAGGGATGACACTGAGCAAAATGCCAGGGTAGATACCCCTCAACTTCAACCGCATGGTCCTCATGAATGGGGACCATTCGGCGTGGACAAAATAATGGTCGGTCTTATGCTTAATATGGGATAAATGGGGTGGGGGTAATTTTAATGGCTTTTATGTACGATTACTCCACTTTAGAGGGTGGTAGAAGTTGGTGGTAAACTATACATCCCAAACCGAAGATTGGTCCTCCTTTACTTTCCATCGTGAACAGTACGTGCCCTGTGCCCCACTTTAACTTGAAATGACTCATTTGATGCCCTCTGCCCCAGTCTAACTTGAAATGACTCAATTGATGCCCTGTGCCCCATTCTAACTTGAAATGACTCAATTGAGGCCCTGTGCCCCATTCTAACTTGAAATGACTCAATTGAGGCCCTGTGCCCCAGTCTAACTTGAAATGACTCAATTGATGGCTTCTTTTCGAAGCTAATTCATACTGGTCCGGAATGACTGAACCGAGGGTTTGATAGAAACGGGTTGTGACCCACAGTCGAATGGAGGAGAGCCGTGCTTTGGTTTTGGGTGCTGATTGGAGGAGTGAACAGAGTTGGCCGGTGACGAGGAAAAATATACTTGCATCCTTAAAGAAGGACTCAGGGTGACATTCTCAAGGGGTCAAATTGATAAATACAGCTGCATACTCAGCGGTTGAGCAACATAAGAAAATGAAATGGAAAAGCGAAATCATATCAACATTGGTGTTGTCAGTCCCTGTTTATGAGCCCCGTAGAACACAAATTTGTAGGAGTCAAGAAACATTAACATCAAGAGAGAAAAACAAGACCAGATTCGTTGACATTGTTGGAAATACCTCATTGATGCGTCCTGCTGTACGAGTTTCTGCTCTTAAAGTGGCTAAACGGACCACAACAAAGTAGAAATCAGGCATATATTTACTTATCCCTCTAACTTTCAATTATTTAAACGATACTAACACTTAGGTGTTTATTCCCCTCCCCCTTCAGCAGGAAGCTGGCCTCCTCCACTTTATTTGACTGTTTGTTGTAGGTCGCATGTTCCTGCTCCGGAGAGGCGGGCCTACCCCCAACGCAGGAGCGCGCTTTCTTCTTCTTGCCTTTTTGCTGCCTTTTTTTTTTAGCCTGTGTCTTAGCCTTTGTCATTTTTTTATCTTTGCCCTAGTATGTAGTCACCAGGTAGGCTCTCTCTCAAAAAAAAATCCCTCCAGCACGACTATTTTAAGTTCCATCTTAAAAATGATAGAGCAAAACGGATCTAGCAAGCGAGCCTTGTATTCTTAGACCCCCGCCATGGAACCTGCCTCCGTTGCAGAACAGAGTTGTTCAGGAGAGTTGCGCTACCAATGTTCTCACATAAACTTTTTGAAGCACTTTAAATTCTGTAAAGATGAGATACACCCGTTAGTTTACACTCTTTTTAGCTGAATTCATTTATAGCTAATAATTTTGATATTTTTGAACGCCTACCTTTGATTACATATGCTTCGTCCGTACGCCCAACCCTTCGTTACATTCAAGGTGGCACTATTTGGCACTGGCGACGAGTGTATCTACTCCCAGGCATCCTTGCACGATCCGTGATCATATCCCTTGCCCTTTATTGGTAAGACCCGTAGTGTGTGTCAAACGCCGACAAGAAACAAAAGGACAGGTCAGAGGCAGATTTCCTTATTGACCAAACACCCTGGCACCCATTAACTAGTTCATTAACGCTAGGGGGGGGGGGGGCGAGAAGCCCGATGATAAGACCGTGGGACCGACAAAGGTTATATCAAGGCTTGTACGAACAGGTACATGCTAATGGTACTGATGCTTAAAATTACCAATTTGACCTCTTCTGCCAGTATTGCAACACGTATTGATAGGAGTGGGGCGGGGCGGGGTGGCGCCCGCTTAGCTCCTTCCTCTGTTTAAACGTGAGAATAACGTCCGTTTGCGTGAACAATTTTGCCTTTCCTTCTCAGCATCATTGTTGCTGGTTTCCGACACGCGTGCGGGCGACCTTGGCTCCACTGGAGACTTTATTTCGGATAAAGATTCCGTTTTGGTCTTCGCGTATGACTGGTTTTGGAAACAAGATGATTCAGGGCCAATTCACCATTACTCCCTGGGGTTGTCACAACAGCAGTCTTCACCTTTTTGGCACTCACTCCTGCTCCTCAAGGGTGCATTTCTTCCTAGTCATTCTCGTCCTGTTTCGATAATCTTGTTTTCTTCCGTCGCACCGGACGCTAATCGCACCCGTGAGAGAAAAAGAGAGAAAGTATTACCGTCCTTCTAAGCAACTCCTTTCTGGTAGCCAACTTTCCTCAGACGCTTGATGGCAATAACTTATATTAATCATCAGAACCATTTTCTTGCCCTCTGCCATCAATCGATTGACGCCGCTGCAGAATAAGAACCGCACCATTTCTTATACGTGCAATGTCCGTCTACAATCTATTAGCCCGTCGGTGATCGACCTGTGATCCGACGACGTGTTCCCGCTTCTCCATACTACAATTCCACGGTTGGTTTCATCGATTTCTGTCACCCTGCAATTCCCTCGTTACTTTATTATTATTTCCCACTGCATTCTTTTATTCTCTGGTGTGAATACATTTTCCGCGCGTGCTACCATCAATGTTTGTGTGTTCCATAACCTTATTCAGCTTTCTACCTGCTTACATTTATTTTTATTTTCGTCGTTCGAGGTAACTTAAGTTAATCTCTTAATTTACAACTACCGCGATCATTCCAACCGGAGGGGTTTTTTTATGTAGTAACGAAAAAAACATCGCTTCATATATTTTCCTCAGGAAGACACGCCCTTCGATTTCTATTAGCGTATTTAGATCGCTATAGTTGTATAGTTGGCCATATAAACCGACCCCTTTAATCACCCCCGACGCCGGAGCGTGCTTCCTTCGTATTTTGTTTTGCATTTGGGTTTGTTTGTTAAGGGTTTTCTTTTGTTTGTTTGTTTTTTTAATCTGGGATAGCATTAAACTATAGGATGATTACGGCGACTTGTGCTTTTCTAGGCAGTCGTCAGATGGGCGCTGCCCCCCCCCCCCAAAAAAAAACTTTAATAAACCAGAAACTAAGTGAATTTGACTATCCCTCTCTGCTATTAGTTTCCACGTTTATGCACTTGTACAAGATTTATTGGTAGTCAAACCCTGAAAATAAGTTTACCTATAATTATTCTGATTGTTCGCCTTCCTCTTCCTGGTGTTATTTTTTTTTTTAATCAAGTCTTCGTTTTGAAAAAGGTTGAATGTGTTGATCTTGACCTTTGCCCCCACCGTCACAAAAGATCGAGTAATTATCATGCGGTACAAAGGCCATAACGACACTGCTGATAATCGTGAGGCGATATGAGAGCGAAAAGCTCGTGAGGCAATTGTCGGCATCGCGAAGCTTTAAAACCTTTGCTTTGGTATCTTTTCCCGCATTTCTTTACGCACCAAAAAGATGTCATCTTGAATTTCTGTATTTCAGAGCAACGAATGTAAATGACCCTTTATAACCAATGTAAAATTCGAATTTTTGTAGCGTGGGAGGGAGGCTGTTAGTGTACTAGTGTATTTCCACCTAAATTATATTCTAGATTTTATAGATGAAATCTCAGAATTTGGAGTTTGGGAATGTTACAAATAAATTAAGAATTATTCAAGGCTGAATTTATGGTAGAACGTTTTCACGAAATATCCGATTTCTAATAATATACATGAAAGAAAACATTACAAGTGTAATTATTGACAGATATGTATGTGTATATTTAAATAAAATATTTACTAAATTGTTTTCAAATATTTTTCGAACTTGGATACATTTCAAAATTTAATAATTTAAGTGAATGATTTGTTAATAAATTTTATTTGTAGTAAGAAGATGCGCCCGAAATGGCATTAATGGTATCAAGTCGTTTATTTTTCAACTTTGTTAGCGGGCGATTAAAAATTCACCATCACCTGGCGAAATTCACCTACAGCTGTTCTTTATGCGGCTGTAGATCCCACAGAGCGGGCATTAATTAGCTTCGGGGCAAGCAAGACGGAAGGGAGGAGGGGATAGATTGAAGTTAGAGTGGAGGCCTTTGCGGAGTTGACGGGCCTTCAGGTTCCGCTTGAAAGCAGAGCGAGAGAGATGAGGTGAAGCATTTAGTATTGCCGGTGAGTCCATAGGCTCGCAGGATAAGCGGGCAAATGCGGTCACCCATGTAATGAAGACTGGATTGGGGCAGATATGCGGGGGGTATAGAGTAGACATAAATAGCTAAGGGCAAAAAAAGTGATATGAAGATGGTTAGACTTGAAAATATTCAGTATCTTTCGCTCCAAATAACCCACTTCCAACATGATGAAGTCCTCGGTTATCGATTTAAATATTCGGTTAGGTGGCATGCAATATTCGCTGCATCGGGACAAACCGTTCTGCAATTGAATCCGAGGATTTCAAAACCGCTAATATCTGTCCTATATAAAAAGGGCCTCTGTTCTTTCTCTAAAGATGAATTTTCTTCAATTCGATAACACTATGTTTCATCATGACCTAATAAAGCTACTGCTAAGGACTTCCACCTAATAAAACTACTGCTAAATACTCTTAAATAGTAACGCCTACAACACTTTACACTATAATACCTAACGATATTCGCTAGTATCCTACTTCAGACTACGGGGTGACTACTTCTAACCTGCAAACGCTTTCCTATGGCTATTGCCTACCCCAGTAATAAAACTATTTTTTCTATTATTCCTTCTCCCTCTACCATTCCTTCAACCTCAACATTACGGGCAAACCTTTTATTTGGAATTTACAGCCAAAAAATAACTTTATGTGTGCAAAGAAGTGAGGAAAATACCGTTTAAAATGATTTAAAAATATAAATTCTCTAAATATTTAGATTTTTCAAGTTTATCATAATATTTTAAACATTCATCTACTACCAACTGACCATATTTTCTATATTCTGATTTTGTTTTATGGTTGTCTTAGCTATTATGCAAGATACATGGTTTCATACAGTTTCTCTCCTCTACTTGCTGTATAATTGAATATTATTTATATTGTATACATTATACGGGCTAATGAGCGCACCAATGGAGTCTACTTGACCTTGGACAAGCTCAGTACGAATTTAGTTTTCATGCGGGTGCCAGCATAAGCAGTTTCTCCTCAGAATGCCGGCTGAAATCTTAAACGGTACACCCTACTCGGGGCCCTCGAAAAACGTTTAGGACATTGTGAGTTTTTGTAACTACCGAGGAAATTGGTTTACCAAGTTAAATGGCCTTAGACCGTGGTTCGGAATAACGACCAGGTCATTACGGTCATGCACAGCAAATTTCCAGCCTCTTTAATGGTTCTGGACGTGGTCAGCAGCGAGGAGCCACGTCATGCATCCTCAAATTGTCACTCATGCCCTCAAGGTCAATTCGGGCGTTTACAATGAGGTGCTAACTAATCAAGCCTTGTATGGGCCAAGTTGCTGCGAAATGCCTTACCTTTTCCAGTAGAGCTCTGATGCCCGCAAACAAGGCAAGGAAAACATGCGTGGTTGTTCAACAACGTCTCTCACCACTGGTCCTCAGAATTGAGGCCACCCACTTTCCCCGACTGATTGCAATACTCTAGATTAGTTCCTGTGGGTTGTTTTTGAGAAGGGCGTCACGAGGCTCCTTACAACACTTTAGGATCTCCGAGGGCCACCATTGTGGAGGTAATGTCATCTATTGACAAGGACTCGCTAACCAGAGTAGGCAACTATTTCAGATCCCGCCTGGAGAACGTGAAGGCAGATTGGTCGCCATTTCGAATGATTTCCAACAATATATACATATATATATATATATATATATATATATATATTTTATATTGTCGAAGAATAGGTCACCTCCCCAGACAATACGTCTATATATATACATATATGTATCTATTGGTTGGGAGAAAAGAGATAAAAGCCACCAGAATATGTATATATAGTTATATATATACATATATCCTCTAATGTACGTACGCGTCCTTCGCTACGTAAGGGTAATCCATTAATTACCGGGTATAAGAGTACGATTTACTACATGGGTCGATAGCGTTTAATGAGTTTACCAAGTTGAAGTTCAAGGATATATTTAAAGAGTGAAAACTAAAAATATAATTTTAATAAGTCAATCGGGTAACGTTAATTACTCGTTAATCAGCTTTTAAATAGGATACTATAAATCGGTTATACAGAGGAAATACTTATATGTCGGAAAGTGGGTCAATTAACAGGAGATACAAAGGTCGTTTTACTTTAAAGGGATCACCTCGAGGAAGGGGAATCATTTAGCGAGTCGGGGCGAAGAAATGTAGACGGACCTTGGACGTGACTCGGCCGAATATCCTGATATTGACAAGGATGAAGGGGGGGGGGGCAGGAGACGAGTTCACGATCCTCCTTGAAGACGGACGATGGCACCTCTGCTCCGGAGAAGTGCAACTTCCAAAAATCGAGACTCTGACGCGGCTCGGCGCGAAGTCTCACACGGGAAACTGGAGACCCTTGAGGGGGGGTTCCAGATGAGACAAGAGGTATCCCGGCCAAATCTTCGGGGACGAAACGATTCGAGGATGGATCTGCCTGGTGAGATCCAACCTCGATGGTATAAGCGAATACCAGGGACTTGGGGAAACAGACACACGATCTGAACCGAAGGCGACGGGTCTCAAACTCAATCTGCCGATATTCGAAAACCAGGGTATTTATATGACAGCCATTTTTTATTGGTTTTCCCTCGTTAGCAGACTCATACGACTGACTGACCACTTCTGGTGGTCAGATGGATTAGCATTTGTCGCCTGACCTAAGTCTTAATGGCCTTTACGATGTGGGCTGATAACTTTCGGCTAGCAGTTTCCCGACTACGGAGATTAGCGCTTCCTCGGCGATGTAAAAACTTTTAAACACGCCCAACTTAATTAACTGCACATGTGAGGCGGCTGACGGATATTCAAATTCTTTCTTCTTTTTTTTCTCTTTGTGCTCAGAGATTACTCCACGTGGAAGTTATACTTAGGAGACAGAGTGAGGGAAGGAATTCATGAAACAAATGAAGGGGGTATTCTTCTTGGCGTCCCTTTCCCTTATATATATATATATATATATATATATATATATATATATATATATATATATATATATATATATATATATATAATTGAAAGAACTCAATAGCGAGTTATGGTATATGATAGTGAAACCACTGTATAGGAGCATAGACTTTATTTACGAAACTAGTTTCGGTATGAAGTTTACCATACCCTCTTACATATATAACCTACAGATTCATTGAATTAAATTATCCCCTCCACGTCATCAATGAGAGTTTATCTAAAGCTAAATCTACATAGTACCCTCCCAAGGATAAAAAAAAAGTGAGAAACATGAATTGTTTATCCCTCCCGTTCTCTTCCTCAAAGGAGTAAACAGAATTATTTCTCCAGGTCGAGCCTTGTTTAAATACCCCTTTTTCCATCCTTAAATCTTTCCCTTCGACCAATGCCATGGATCAGCCACAGCCAAATGAGGCAGGTGTATATGTAATCCCGTGTGAATCCACTAACTGTCCCTCATTCTACATAGGAGAGACTGGGAAAACATTAAAAAAAAACGAATATATGAACACAAAGGTGATGTCAGGCGAGGCAATACTAAATCCAGAACTTTTAACCATATTAGCAATTACAACTACCAAATAGATTATCCAAAGGCCCAAACTATATATATATATATATATATATATATATATATATATATATATATATATATATATATATATATATATATATATATATATATATATAATTGTAAAGACTTCCGTAAAAGAAAATTTGTAAAATCAATACTAATAGGAGAAATTCCCAATTTGAATCTTTCGGATGGTCAATTTAAATGTAGCTCCTATTCCCGGAACCTGATTGTAAATGATCTTAGAACCAACTGTCAGAGAGAGAGAGTCACAGGGACAAAGAGGTCTAGGGAGTATCTCACGGACGAAAGGACCTTCAACTGTCGTCTTTCGCTTAACTTCCGGGGCGATAACGGAGCGAGACGAGTCAAACTGCAGCCCGGAACCCAAATCAGCGAGAGGGCGCTGAGCCCTTGCCCGCCGCGCCTTTGAGACGGAGTGGGACCCGCTTCCGATGGCAAACAAAATCTCTTGGCGAAGTCGTATATACTTCCCAGTACGTGAACGAGCAATGTAGTATTCAAGTAGGAGTCAGGCAGTACTCACGCAATATCCAAGCAGTAATCGAGAGGATTCGTTGGAATCAGCTAAGGACACGACCCGCAACTTCTCAAGCGACTCCCCGGCACCCTAATGGCTCGCAGGCAAGGAACCAGTTGTTCAAAGCTACGGCAGTCAAGTACGTAAGGACTCATTCTGGAATAACGCGCTCAGCTCCGTGCCCTGCTAGGATACTCCCTCGAACAACCACTCGAGGACCCCCCTCTTGGAAATCGTAAGCCTATTACACTTTTCTCTATCACCGTCGAAGAGGCGTGACGCTTTCCGACTACGAAGCTTCACCTCATCATCTCCAGTTTTCTTTCGGGTAAATATTGTCCTACTCACACACAGCTCGTGCCGAAGCATTCATTGTAAATTTTGTTTTTGTTTTTGCTGAACGATTAGTTTTTCACATGGTGTATCATTTATTGTTAAATTATTTTATTTGTTTGTATAATAGGAAAAATTATTTTTTTTACCCTTGTTTAAATCCCAGAACCACACGAAGAGCCATTGAACTATTTGACTAAGTCGGCCAACGGTATAAAACGCACTCGCATATTCCAAGCACTTAAAAGGGACATTCCCCCGCGTCTAGGGATGACAAGCGAAGGTCAGTGAAGCCTACCTGACCTTATATATATGCCTTTAGTCTTCATATCCGGTATTTAATCCCGTCTTTGATAATATTTCTCTATTCGGTGTCCTTCCGCTGTACATGCATGGGCAGGGTACCACTCTGCTGTATCTTATATATACCACCTCTGTTAAGCAATTCGTTATTCATCGAGAATGAACTGAACAAGTTCGAAGGTACTTGGAATCTGCCCTTCATTTTCCTGTGATATTTTTTCAGATATATATATATATATATATATATATATATATATATATATATATATATATATATAATATATATATATATATAATATATATATATATATATAATATATATATATATATATATATATATATATATATATATATATATATATATATATATATCATTCGGCACCATATGAGTCATTGACCTAAGTAATCATCGGGTTGCCATTACAGATTCCATGGCCATGAAGATCACCGCTGCCTTCCCTTTCGCCGCCGAAAACCTCGTCTCACCCACCGGATGGTCGCGGTTCGCCGGATTCTTGAATTTTCTTCTCCCTCTCCTGCATCTTCCCTTCATGTGGGTCCAGAAGTGCTACCTACAGGACCCGGGTGTCCCGGGTAGCAGTTGGTGCCGCGCTCTGGCCTCACTCATCCATACAAAATGGACACATTGGAAAAGGCCTCGGGCCTCAGGAACCATCGTCTATTTTGGCGCCAGTCCTTCCGGTCTTGGCTGGCACTGCTTGGGAAGCAGCTTCGGGCATCAGGTGCCCCTGGGGCCTAATATATTTCTTAAAGAATCGTTAGCGGGTATGATTGCCTTATCATGGTTCCCGTGGGCGTGAATCAGGGGTGATAACCTGCCCGCCATCTACAACTTGCGTAGGTGAAAGGTCCCAATGGACCTACTTCAATTCCTTCCTACTCCGGCCTTCATCGGTTTCTCCAGGACCTTCAGATCATCCAGCCTAAACATCAACTACGTGCGTTCAAGCGACAACCTCGCCGACCATGCCTTGAGGGCCTTCCAGGCCCAAGAAACATCATGCCAGGGTGGCGGCTACTATACCCGAATGGGTATATAAGGAGCGGCCACCCGGGCGAGGCATGGCTGTTTAACATCGCTACCACGAGGTTCGGACGCCCACCCTCCCATCCCGCTTGAAGATGTACATTTTGTATTGCTTTTCCTCTGCCTTGCCAGCTTCCTTCTACTAATTGATGTCACTAATTTTCATCTTATTTATTTAATTATTCTACCTTTAATATTGTATAATATATACTTGTGTTTTATACATGTTTATATATATATATATATATATATATATATATATATATATAATAATTATATATATATACTATTTAATTCCATTTATTTACTTTGTTATTTTCAAATAAAGGAAGGGTTGTCTCCCAATTTATCGGAGACCACGTGTTATGGTATCACGCCATGGACGACGTCATTTCCTGTTCGAACATTCTAGAATTTTCGACCCTGAGCACGTTGGCAAAATATTTCCCAATCCTGCGAACTCGTCCCAAGCCTCTGCCCCCTCCCCGGTAACGAGGTGTGAAAGAGTTGCTCATTCTCGCCCCTTGTTGCTAAATGATGAATTGACTCTGCCTCCGGATTAAGATGTCTGGAACTTGTGACTCCTTCAAACTCCCCTTTCCCTCCAGAATCGGGCATACAAATACTCGGGTTATTCTGTAGGTCGAAGAGTCCAGCCCGCACCTCAAGGCCGTCCTTATCGTCTCGTCCCGTGAGCGTTCGTCAGACAGCAGACTTATTCAACCGTGATTCTACCCAAGTCAATTGGTATCTTCTGTGATCGACAAGGCCTTGAATTTACGCAACAGTCTCTCTTCGTTTAATTGAACCGAAGAAAATCTCCATCGATTACCTTTGAGGAAAAGAAGATTCCTCTATCAGTAGAATTGCGAGAATTCCCACATTTCCCGTCGAACGTCATCTTTGAAGTTTGGCTATCTTCATCGGAAAGTTGGTTCGGTTCGTGCCCCACCTGCCTTATTCGGATCGTGCCCCACTTGCCTCATCGGATCCTTTCCCACTAGCCTAATCGCAAGAAGGACTTTCCTCGAAGTCATCGACCCGTAATACTGAAACCCCCTTTATTAGTAGTATTGTCAAGCTCCTCCTTTTGATCTGAGCCTAGTAACATTAATCAATTAATTCCATTTGAGAATCCCTCCTCATAATAATTATCAAGAGACTATCTTAATTTAAATAATCCCCTTTTATCTATTATTATTCTTATTTTAACTGTAAATAAAATTATATTTTTGTTGTTTCATCTTTAACTAATCTTGAAAGATACTCTCGGCCTATTCAAGTAAATCTCGCCAACCATTTATGCACTCTGTTTGATTATTAAGGATTTGAAACCCAACGCCTCAAGTGTGACCTCCTAGTCGGTCGTTAATCCCTGCGAACAGTTTTTCAACGGTTCGCGTTGCAGTAGGTGATTAAGTCACCCCACATAATATAGGAGTAGTGTATGGTATAGAGTGGTTGTACCATGACAGAGATATGACCACAACTAAATCAAGCTTCTTTGTGTGTGACACATTTGAAAAGTAGACCTTATCCACTGCAATCATTACTACCTATGTTTATTCGTGTTATTGCTATTCTCTTTTTTTATCTATTTGTATACTTTCTTTTTTCGACATCGAGTCTTTCCAAGACCGCCCCATGCATAATGGCATGGAATCAACTCCGTTACTTTTGGTATTAAAAGATTCCGAATGAGTTCGAAACGTCTGGTTAATAAATGTTTAACGTCACTGCCATTACATGTCCGAACTTGACCGCTTTAACCATGTATCTCTGTTTACTATTTTATGGTTGGGTCGTCCTTTGATTTTCCTATTTGGGGAGATTGCGTGGGCTCTTGAACTCCTCCACCTCCCGTAAGGGGCGCAGCGATTTGCCATCCTGGCCGCCGTGCTTACGGGACTCAGCACCCCGTCCGACCCTAACTTAGCCTCTTATCCTTCCTTCAAAACACTTGTGTTTTTCCCCCTTCCGGTTTCCTCGCTTTTCTTACAACCTCTCACCACAATTTTCTCTGGTCAGCCTCTAATTTCACAGGGTAGATGCTGACCTTATCAGCCAACCGTCCCGGATCGGGGCTGAGAGGGAGGGGACAATGTTCCCTAACCCCTGAGCTCCCGTCTGGGGTGGTGGGATTTTAACAAGCTGCTTTATCCCCACCCATACCTTCCTCACATCCCCTTTCCTTCTAACTTAACCATATATTTTTTACGTCGAGTCTAAGGTGAAGCCCCATGCCGAGGGACTGCCAGGCCACCAGGCGGGAGGACTGGTCCTGAATGGGGGCACCTGGCTCTGCCAGGCCTGTACGCACCCTTTGCAGGGCGGGCTACTGCGAGGGGTGATAAGCTATTGCATCCCGTAATTAAAGGAGGGTCGCCGTGCTCAATGATGAAGAAATAAAAAATACCTAAATATACCCAGTTCCATCTTCGGAGCCGCCCTCGGGCAGCTCCAAAGAAAAAATGTAGGTCCCTTCCCCCTGTACTTGCGCAAGGGACCTTCCAAACTTCTCTAACGCCTATCCGTGTAGGGAACTCCCCTTCACCCCCTCTCTGGAGGTGCTTTTGGACACCTTAACAGCCGCAGTCTCCCCTTTTCTTTCCAAGGGGACTGCCAAGAAAGCCAGTAGGCCGCCTATAGCCGACCGCTCCCTATTAAAGCGGCTCGGTAGGGCAAACTTCCTTAAGGGAGAGAGGGAAGCCAGGCCGCTTTGGTCGCTTCCCTCAAAAGACCTACTGGCAAGAATACTGAACCTTGCCGGGGTCAAGGCCTGTGCCTTCCCAGACATAACTAGTGACGCTGCCAACGGGACTTGCGATGTCCTGAAGAGAGATGGCCAACTGGAGCCCCCCTTCCCTGAGATAGACATGGTCCTTGAGGCAACCCAGCCGCAGACGGTAGGGCTTTCCTTGGGAGGAAATCCGGGCTCGACGCCAAGCACCGAACCCGAATCCGCCCCTATGCAAGGTCCTCCTAAAACGATCAGGGTTTCCAAGGAAGTACAAGGAGGGAAGGGATCTCCTTCAACCGGTGCCCCTGCTACTACCAGGACCTTCTCCATCTCGAAGAAGGACCTGGCTGAGGCCGGTCCATCTGGCCTGGGGGCTCCTCTCCTAAAAAGAAAAAAGACTCTGGGATCCTCTCCATCCGCGGGGGCTGTGGGAACGGATGGGTCGGCTGCCACTTAGGTAAGCGACCAAGCCAAGATCTGCACATCTGACCCCTCTGCCCCCCCGGGTGCGGAGCCCCTGACTATGACTAAGACGAAAAGAGCGCAGGGCGGAGCCTGGATAACATCGGGGCCCTTCATTCAAAGTTTACCTGGCGTTTTCGAGTTCGCTGGCTTTAAACGCTTCCTTGTTATTCGCTCCACTGATGGCAGCATGTTGGCCAATGGCAACATGATCCATCATAGGAGAGCATTAGCTAGTGTAATTGGTAGAGAGCCGAAGGTGACCCGTTTCTCGGACGGGAGCCTTCTGGCGAATGCGGCGAATCCTCTCGAGGGGGCCAAGATAAGTGCTCCGGACACTTGATGGCACCCCATTGAGTGTGATGCCGCACTCTTCCATGAACTTTGTGAAAGGAGTAGTTTATTTGAGGGAACTCGACGATTACTCCATAGAGGACATAACCTTAGAGCTGGCAGACCACGAGGCGGTAAAGGTTGAACGTATGATGAGAAAACAGGGAGGGGCCTCGAGACCCACCCCTACACTCTTCGTCACGTTCGACTTCGACAAGCTTCCTGAGTCGGTGCGTGCCGGTTGGTACCGCTACCGCGTGAAGGCATTCGTGCCACTGCCGCTGCGGTGCTATTTCTGTCACCGCTTCTGCCATACGAATCGTTCATGTAGACGTGCAAAGTCTGGGTCACCCAAAGTATGTGTAAATTGCTCGAAGGCCGCACATGATAAGTCCAAATCGTGTGCGGCCAAGTGTGTAAATTGCGGAGAGCTGCACCCCGCTTCTTCGAAGCAATGTGGTGCATATCACCTTGAGAAAGAAATCCTGGCCGTTCAGGCCCAGGATCGAATCTCATTCCGCGCGGCTAAGGACTTGGTCCTGGCGCGCCCGGCTCTGCCTGGGACGTCATATGCCTCAATAGTTAGAAAGACACCCACTGCTCCTGGCACATCCAAGCCAACGTGCACCGTTGTTTCCGCGCCTATTCGGAGCTCTTCTGCGGGTTATACTCAACCCGGGCGCTCCCCTGGTAAAGCTAGCGGCACAAAGGGTTCACACCCAGCCAGGGCTCCCCCTCTCCCTCCAGCGTGACCGTTTCCCGGGAAGCGTGCGGTCATCCCCGTGAGGTCTTCTCTTCGAAGAGGGCCCCCGCGTCTCCTCCGACCTAGGCCTGGAGGGCATATTCCTTAAATGTAATTGCCGTGGACTCCGTGCCAACTGGGAGGAGCTGCGGAGTCTCGTCTCGTCCCGTCCCGTCCGGTTCTCCGTTAAGTATTTTTATGCAGGAGATCATTCGAGGCCCGTGCCCCATGCCCGCCTTCCCGGGGTATAAGTGTTTTGCGACCCCACCACCACGAGATGGGGCCTGGCTGGGGGATTCGCGGTTTACACACGGCATGATGTCTCCGTTCTTCTTTTCACTTTAGAAACCTCCTTTCTGCGTACATTCCACCGTCAGCTGACATCGACGCGGGGGACTTCCGCCGCGTCGTGGCACGGTTGCCGAGGCCCTTTCTCATGCATGGAGATCTGAACGGTAGACATCCTCTCTGGGGAGATTACTCAATAAATCCCAGGGGACAAGTCCTTGCCGATCTGATCGAAGAGCTTGAGATAGGTGTCCTAAATGGGGATGAGTTTACGCATCACTGCCCGAGACCGCTTAATTTTTTTGTCTCGATCTATCTTTGTGCTCTTCGGATGCACAGCCTGATTTTGATTGGGGGGACGGGGGCCTCCCATGGTAGTGATCACTTTCCCATTCAAATATCATTTTCAGAGCAACTGCCGCCTGAGAGCCCACCTCACTGGTGTTTGGCGCGGGCGCAGTGGCCTACATTTCAGGAAATGACTGAATTTTCTATCTCAGTCGAGGAGTTTAGGTCGGTAGATGAGGCCGTTGAGTTCTCCGGTAACCTCATCGCCGCGGGCCTGACTACTATTCCCGTTTTGCACGCCTCCTCTTCCGTGGTGGTCGGCCTAGTGTGAGACGGCCCTCAAACAGAAGCGTTATGCCTACATGCGCTATAAGCGCCGCGCGAACGATTTCACTGTCGCTGAATTTCTTCGGGCTAGGGCTAGGTTCCGGTATATTTCGAAGCACGCCCGCTGCTCTTCTTGGCGGACGTACGTGTCTTCACTTAACGGGAAAGACCCCTTTAGCAGAGGTGTGGAGGCGAGTCAAAAGTATTCGGGGCAAGTTTCGCTGGACCCCCACCCGTTTTCCAGGAGAATGGGACCGCAATCCCGGACCCCGCGTCCGTGGCAGAATCCGTGGCGACCGCTTTCTCCGCATTCTCTAGCCGGAATGCTGCTCCGCCAACATTCAATGCACGTCGTGATGTCGCGAAAGACCGCCCATTGGACTTTACCTCCAGAGGCGGAGAACCCTTCAACGACAAGTTTACTCTGAGGGAGTTGCGTTCCGCTCTTGCTTCGTGCGCAGACACTGCCCATGGCCAGAAGATGTCCCGTACGCCATGCTTCGACACCTGGGTGAGCCCGGCATGGCCTTTCTGTTAGATTTGTTCAACCGAATCTGGGTGGAGGGTGTCCTCCCAGATTCCTGGCGAATCGCTACTGTGCTCGCCTTTCGCAAACCGGGGAGAGATCACTCTACTCCGGCCGGTTTCCGCCCAATCTCTCTAACCTCTTGCGTGTGCAAGTTGATGGAGAATTTACGAAATGTTAGATTACCCCTTTTTCCTGGACAGCGGAGGCCATCTGTCTTCTCCACAGTGCGGCTTCCGCATGTTCCACTCCACGTCGGATGCTCTGCTACGACTGGAAAATGCTGTCTGATAGGCCTTCCTTCGTAGACAACACTACGCCATGGTGGTTTTCGATCTGGAGAAGGCCTATGATACCGCATGTCGATAAGGTATCATGGAAACTCTCCACACGATGGGGGCGAGGGGTCGCCTCCCAATGTTTATATCTGAATTTTTGTGAGATCGTCGATTCTTCGCACGGAAGAGGGTATCCCGCAGAGAAGTGTCCTCAGTGTCACGCTCTTTGCCCTGAGTATCAACGGCATCACCTCGGTGCTGCCGAAAGATGTTCTCGCTACGCTCTACGTGGACGACCTTTGGATCTCTTTTGGCGCGGTTCAGATGCCAACTCTGGAGCGTCGACGCCAACAGGCATTGAACCGCGTCTCTCGCTATTCCGAAGCGCACAGGTTTCGGTTTTCCTTGGCCAAGACTAAGGTGGTGCACTTCTGCCTCTATCCTCGGCTCCTCCAAGATCCAGACTTGTTTCTTAAATGGGGTACGCCTGGAAGTGGTTGAATCGCACCGTTTCCTTGGTCTTGCATTTGACCGACGTCTCACCTGGGAGGCTCATATTCGGAGCCTTAGCGTCTTTTGTACCCGCGCCATGGATATTCTCCGTTCCGTGACGTTCAGCGCTTGGGGCGCTGAAAGGGCTACTGCCCTACTTTTTTATCGATCTTTTGTTCGTTCGAAGCTCGACTAGGGATGCGAGTTTTATGCATTCGCAGCTGAGCGTTTATTGCGTAAGGTGGACTCGATCCACCACACTGCTCTTCGCCTTGCGACCGGTGCCTTCCGCACTTCCCCATTGAGAGGAAATTCAGTGCATTATTCGCTTGTACGCGCGAGCCCTCCCTCAGTCTCCAACAGCTCTCACTGCATCCGCAGCTGATTTCGACGGTGCCTATGCCGCCAAGAGACGCCAGTCATACCCTAAGCCCTTTGGGTTTACGGCCAGGAAACTCCTTCGAGAACTAAGTATAGCTCTCTGGCCGGTTGCACCCCTGGTTCTGCCCATGACGCCCCCCTGGAGGGTATCTCCTATAGCTATATGTCGCCACGCCTCTGCTTCCAAAACTTGTACAGCGCCGGAAGTATTGCGTTCGACCTTTTTGGAGCACACCTCGTGTCACGATGGTCCGTTGCCAGTGTATACGGATGGCTCCGAGTCCGAAGAGGGGGTCGGCTTCCACGCCATATTTCCTCTGTTTGAAGTACCCGGTGGCAATACACCACTGGGTACGGGGGATTACGCGACGTGCCCAGTTCGGAAACCGGATTGTGATCTATAGCGACTTACAAAGCGCCCTGATTGCTCTCGGGGCATTGAAATTTCCGCATCCCCTGGTTCGCGATATCCGTGACGCCACGGTTTTGGCGAGCCGAGCGGTTGTCGAGATTATCTTCTGCTGAGTTCCTGGACATGTAGGAATTCCGTTGAATGAGTGCGCCAAAAAGTCTGCGAAAATTCTGCGACCAGACCAGCGTTTCGCTCTTCCTCACACCGACTACATGGCACGAATACGGGCAGCTCTTCGCGTTGCTTGGCAAAGAAGATGGGAGACAGTCCAGGGGAACCTATAGTTGCGTGCCATTGCGCCTCGACTGTTCCCATTGACCTATCCCCCAATGCCCCGACGGCTTCGGGTCGCGTTTTGTCGTCTCTGAATCGGGCACACTCGTGTGACGCATCGCAATTTGATGGAGCGCTCGCCAGCGCCGTGACGACTGCGTCGTCCCCCAGACTGTTCGTCACATTCTTGTCTAATTTCCCAGTCTGGATGATCTTCGCGCACGATACCTGTCCCGGTACCAGGATGGGCGGGGTCGCTACCGCCTGTCCCTTGTACTCGGGACGGATTCGTGCACACCGACCTGGGGACTTTTAGACTTCTTGGAGGAAGCCGGCCTTCTCCCTATTATTTAAAATTTAACCATGGATCGCGTTCTTCCTCGGCGGGGGAGGGTGGGCTTTTCCCGTCGACGGAGCTCGCTCTATATTTTTTCTTCAATTTGTTTGTTTTTCTTGTGCTCTTTGTTTGTATTTTTTGTTTTTTCTTTTTTTTTAATCTGGTTTTTAATATAGCCTAGACTTAGGCTAGCTTGAGTACGGCGACTTATGCCCTAGAACGCAGTCGCCAGATGAGATATATAAAATTAAAAAAAAAAAAATCTTGAACTCCTCTCAGGATATGCTTCCCCCTCCTCTTAACCCATTCTGCCCCCGGACTTCTTGTGGCCGCATCCCCAACATCTCCATCGCCACCCGTTGGCTGGCTTTCTCCACGTGATTTATTCCGCCCCAATTTATGACATTAAACAAAATCAATGTAATATAAAATTTGTTTTACTGAAGTGCATTATTGTTACAGCAGGGGGCCGGGGCGTTCGTATTTTTTAGCACTTGTCTCTTATACAACTGGTTCGTGGTTATCCGCCCGTCCCGTTTCATTATGTAGGGTCAATGTTATTGAGATCTATGTTCTTGGTTGCCCTCGTTGGTTGCAACAATTTCATTTCTCAGTCATTAATGAATCACTCGACACTCATGTTCACCGTTTATTCGTTCCAGGCGCGAGGTTCTGCAGGGACCTGATTTATAGGTCCTCCCTAGCGGGGGAAAGGGAGTGCAACATAGCGGTGGGGTAACGGACCTTAGCGTCGGGAAAATAGGAAAGAACCAGAAGGTAATCAATGGGCAAAGCCAAATTGGGAAAATGAAAGCCGCGGAAACCTCTTATCCTCTCTTAAATGCCGTCAGGGTCTGCAGATCACGTCCAATCCTACGCAAAAAGGTTCGTGCAAAAAGGCAAAGGAGACTCAAAAGTACGAAGTCAACTTCCCCCCTCCCTCCACTCCTTTGTAGTGGTTACCATTTAGCGCTGATGAATCAGTATCATCCTTGTTGGTTACCGACATTCTCCAGATAAATCATCATTCTACCAGCCGAGCAATTCTCCCATCGGGCCATCCTGATAACGGACAATACCAAAATATTCATTAAAAACATCCTTCCCTAATGATTTTATTGGTTTTTATTAAGATATGATTCATATTTCAAGAACAGCGAAGGAGATGGTGAGATAATATCCTATTATACCGAAACGAATTAACCCTAAATTCTGTACGAAGTGAAAGTTCAGTTTTCGGTGTATTTTAAATGCTGCGTTCATTCGACAGGGTTGGCTTAATGCAGGGTTTTTGTTCGTTTGTTTTTTAATTGGCTTTGTTAATTTATGGTCTGCCCAACGGTTTTGTGTCTTATTTTAGATGGTGCATTTTTGTGAAGTTCCCCTAGAAATTATTCGGACATTTGTGCCTGTGATAGAGGCCTTAGGTTGAAACCACCCCTGAAAAGTGAAATTGGTTATATTTATTAATTAAAAACTGTGCGAAAACTAAAATATCTGCGTGGGTAAGTTTTTAAACCAGTTGTGTGTGTGGGAGGGGTGGCGATCATAAAGCATGACTAGCTAAATAAGTAAAGCCCCCTTAATAGGGTTTAAAGGGGGAAAAGTCATTTAAAGTATTCATAAATATTGTTTATAGCCCTATCATCTCAACTATTGTAATTCCCTTTACTCTGGTCCCCACTGCTCTATCATCCGCTCTCTTCCAATCGCTTAACACTTTGAGGACCGCTTTTGCTTCTTCACCTTCCAAAAGCTTCTCACCTCTGGAGCCCTTATCACGCTTCGTCTGTACCCTTTCGTACGGATTTCACGATCCTGCTCCTCACCAACAAAGTTTTTTTAGCCTTCCCAATTTCTCTAACCTTCTAAACATTTCTACCCCTGCGTAGCCTTCACTTCCCTGCCATAAACGACGTTAATATTTGTCTTTTGTTTAGATACTATCAATTCTATAATGCCCATTGTCATCAATTTAAAAACAAAGAACACCCACACTTGTTCCTTCACCCTCCGACCCTGGTTGCTTTCGCTCCAGTGGAAAATAGCGCGGGAATCTGTTGCATTGGTCCATGTCTAGTCGTATATACCATTTTCATTCTTTTTGATTTTGTCAAATCCTACGCAACACTTCTCTTCGCGATTCGGGGCGTCCGATAGAGTTAGAATTCGACAAAGCTTATCCGATCAAAAGAGAGGAATAATTGGGCATGGATAAAAAAAAATGAATAATTGGGCTAAGACAAAGATAGTAATAATTGGGCTTGAGCTAAAGAGGGGAATAATTGGTCTTGGCCACAAAAAAATAATGATTTGGCTAAGACAAAGATAAGTAATAATTGGTCTTAAGCAAAAGAAAGAAATAATTGGGCTTCAGCAAGAGACGCCCTCGTTGGTTTTCGTTTTGAATTTAATTTTAACCCTTTCTCCGCCCACACGCACACACAAAAAGGGACCACCAATCTAATGAAAGGGAGAATGAATTGAGAAATAAAATAGGAAGAAAGAGGGAAAAAGGGGTGAAAAGGTCGGACAAAGACCAATAATTTAAACCCTGACAATTAGGGTGTTTGTCTTTGAGCTCGTACCCAACACCAGGAGGCGTCCCGCTTTTGCCTACATCCCTTCTTACGCGCTCCTGACCCCGAAATTGAGCGTTCACTGGTAATAAAGGGGCTATAGATTTACTTAATCTGACCGCAAACCGACTACTGTTTATCTATCGCTTTATCTCTCTGTTGAAAGGCCTAGACCCGAACCCTGAAAACAAATTCAGACCTCTGAAGCCCAATTCCCCCAAATCCCGAAATCTAACAGGAACTATAGGATATCAGGAGCGCGGTGGTCAGGAGTTTTCCCAGACCGTCTTGTATGATGTTTCTTGTGTCGGTTTCTTTTTCGTGCCTTTGATTTCTACGGTCGGAGAACGATTATGTTCATCCGGAGTGGTTCTTTGGAAGCGGAGGGACCCATGAAGGTGGCCATGGTCTCCTGTGGCTAAGAGGTTCCCAAAGCAAGGGGTAATGTGTTTTGTGTATGGGTGAGGGTGTTACTGCAAGGTGTTAATGTGCGTTCTTTGTGTTTTTCAGTTCCGAAGTCGAGCGGTCGGCGACCGGCAGAGACGCGATGGCCTCTCGGTCAGACAGCGGGAACGAGACGGAGAATTCACCCACACCCACCAAGGACATCCAGAGTAGGGTTCGATTTACGCCCACCACCACCACTACTTCTCCGCCTCAACAAACCCCTAAGCAACAGCAGCAGTTTCTCCAGCAACAGCAGCATTCCCTTCAGCAACAGCAGCAGTTTCCTCAGCAACATCCGCCGCCTCGTCATCGATTTCAGCCGGCGGCGGCGACAGGAACCACGATTTCGTCCACCGTTTGCCCCGGCCCTCCCCCACCGCACCCAGGAAACCACGGGGGGGTTTCAGTGGCCCCCTCGGCGCGCCCCCAGCAGATCAACACCCGCACGACGCCTGTGTCCCGAACCACACCCACGACGCGGCCGTGTCCCCAGCAGCAGAGCTCTTACAAGGGGGCGCCGCCAACTCATCGCTTGACCCCAACGGCGCAGCCCAGAGGCCCCTTGCGCCCCCTGCAGAGGAGGTGAGTGCTAGCGAGGGCGAACTCCCTGGGATAAAGCTTGAAGTCACATACCTGTGAGTCTTCGTGCTCCTAATACGAACTTCATCTTGGCCTCGTTTACTTTACAGTACTTGTCATCCTCAGGGCCTTTCACTTTTCCTTTTTCTCCACATTCTACACCAGGGATGGGCAATAATTTTAAGCAGCGAGCTACATTGAAGCTTATGTAAAGCTTTGCGGGCTGCACTTAAAAACAGATGCAAATTTCGAATACATATGGCTTAATTTCAATTACATTTGTGCATTTGTTTTCATATACTACGTAGTCATAGATATAACTACACAATAATAACTAAGGTATTTTTTTTTGCCACCCCTTTTAAACTGTTTCGATGTAGCGGGCCGAAAATATATCTCTAATCCCAATCGATAATCGATCCAACCCGCTTCCTACACTGTCCGGACGTGAGAAATCGAGGGAGAATGAAACGGATTGTATATACAGTCCCTTTACTTACAAAAAAAAATACAATGATAGTTACAGTTATATTTACAGCAATTTATATTTACAAGGGAAGTGTGCACACTTCAAAATGAGGCTGGATTCCCCAATCCAAATACGATACCAACAGAGAATTTTATAAAAGGCGAATACAACAAATTTACTTATATATCTACACAAAACATAAAAACACAACAACAACCGAACGAAAAAAGGGGCACGCGCTATCACTTGTGTGCTGGAGGTGGGTGGTAGTAGGCTAACTTAGAAGGAGGCAGGATTGTCAACGAAGGCGGGTATGGCGGTTCAGGTGGTTAGCGAGGCACGAAAGCCCTCCGTCTCAGGGCTGGGCGGAGCACTCGTCTAGAGAACCCCTCTTGCTGTCAGTCCACACTTCCACTCTCTGTAGAAGAGATATATCCTCCTTTTATGACCCATTTATTTATACATGGAAGGGAAACTAATAAGTGGGCATTACCCGAGTAAATTTATCGACTAGCTTACCTCTTTCCAGAATATGACGCTTTGATAAAAGTTTATTTTAAGCAAAGTACAATATTCTTTTAATTATAGTGATATCTCAAAACTAGCTAATATCTTTCCAGAATATGACGCCTGGAAAGAAAGAAAAACATGGTAATCATTTTATACATAAAATAAACAAAAATAAAACAAACCCATTCCCATTCACACACATTCTTACAGAGGGAGGGAGAGGGTACTGAGAAAAGGGGTGGGAGAATGGCCCTTTTACACACACTCACATTCGCCCCACCACACCCCTCCTTCCTTAAGCCATTCGACCAGCCACTCACTAAACCCTTTCAATCACTCTCCACGGTACCACTTGTGCTCAATCGCACCCTTCTGCACCCATTCACACTCTTCTACTGGTCCCTGGCTACGCGTAGCAATTAGTCGGTGTTGTTCGTCAGTCGTCCTGTCAGTCTCATCTTCACTATTTATCATCTCATCAACCATACTATTAGCCCTCATTACCAGTTCTCCCATCTCACGGCAGAATTCTTTCATACTCTTCCGTTCAGAACCCTCACTCTTCATACCCCCATTCATCAGCTCCTCACTCACAGCTCTCATCCAACTCAAGGTACATTCTTGCGAAACAGACAGGTCACTCACATCCCCTGTATTCTCAACAGGCATACCAGAAACCCCTTCGACTGGTTCCCACCAGAAACCTGAAAAATCAGCCACTTCATCATTCACTACATCAAACTCATCCCTACTATTACCATTCGTAAAACCCGAAAAATCAGCCACACTAGGTTCATTCTGCCCAAACACACTATCATTCATACTGTTCCCAAAACCAGAAAAATTTGGCACAGGCAGCTCACTCACTCGTCTACTTATACCAGCCAAATCACTCACCTGTCTACGCAAAAACTCAATCTCCATTTCAAGATCCCCCATACCAGAAACACTCTGCTCAGACTTACTTTCATTCGTACTTGCATTCTTCCTTTCACTCTTCTTTGTACGCTTTCTACTCCTCGAGACTAAGACTAGCTCTTTCCCAGACAGATCCATACTCTCACATTCAATCTCATCATCATGCACTTTACCTCTCTCTCTACACAGTCCATACACCGGATGGCTCACCAGGTAGTCAGGAGGTTCTCTCCATCTCCTTAACTGACTCTGATGAGCCCGCACTCTCTCAGTCATGCCGTCATTCAAACTCTCCAAAACATACGTCACTCCATTTTCCCGAAACCCTCACAACTCTATAAGGTCCATCAAACTTCTCGACTCATCTTTGACACATTCAACCTACCCTTCACTTCTTTCACTTTCAATACTTTTGTACCTTAATTCAAATGAACGGAACCTTTCATGCGCCTCACGCCATACACTCTGCTCACTTTCACTCAAACGAAACCTATCTTTCACTCGCCTTTCAAAATTCATCACAAACTGACATGGGGACATTCCAGTTGCACTATGCACAGTTGAATTATACGCCCACAACACTCTCCCCAGACACACATCCCAGTCATTCACTGTCGTACTCATCATTCTCAACATCTCACACAAGGTTCTTATAGTCCGTTCAGCCAATCCATTTGAAGACGGTACATACGGAGTTGTTCTCACATGCTCCACACCATTCTCTCTCAACATTTGCTCAAACACTTCCCCTACAAATTCAGGCCCATTATCACTCAGACATCTTCTAGGCTTCCATACACACATAGGAAAAAAACAACTGCTCAACCACACGCGCAACAGTCACACTCCTTTTATCTCTCACAGGCGCTGCATACACAAACTTACTTTTATGATCAACCATAACAACCATACCAACATTCCCAGCACTCGTACGCGGCAAAGACACACAATCAATCACTACCAATTCAAACGGTTCTTTCGCATCAACTTTCAACATCGGTGGTTTCACTTGCACACCTTGCACCTTTCGCTTCTGACACCTTTCACACGTAGTTGCAACATCATTCACAACAGTTCTCAGAAACGGATGGAACACACGCTCCTTCATACACTCCCACAGCTTAAACTTACCCATATGCCCATAATTATCATGCACAACCTTCACCAGACCAATCATACCAACTAAGGACATCACAGGTACATACATATCATCACCACCCTTCACATGCCTCACAAAATATACAGCATCCATACAAACAACAAAATCCTTAGCATACCTTTTAAAATCATTTAAACACTCTGGCCATTCATTCAAATCAACACGCATCATTACACACCTCTTCAACTCACTAACAAAAGGACACATCTCTTGCATCTCTAGAATATCATCATCACTTAAAATCTCATTCTCATCATCCATGACCAACTCAATCATGCCACAAAATTTGACAACATTCTTCGCACACTCATTCAACTTCATCACCTCACATTCACCTTTCATAAGACGATCCTTATCAGCATCCAAAGACAAATCATTCAATCTCATAAAGTTTACACCAAGCAAGAAACAACAAGGCATTTGCTCACCTTTCAGAATCACAAAGTCATGCTTCACATTCACACCATTACCCAAACTCACTTTCAGACTAACCTGTTCCCATGCCACTATCATGCCATTCCCTAATCCACTTATCCGTAACTTCACAGGTTTATGCTCGCAACATCTAAACTCTTCATACTTACTCAGAATATTCTCATTCACTAAAGACACTTGCGCTCCAGTATCAATCAAACCACAGAACAACCTTTCACCAACTTTCACTCTCGCTTCCATCATATCAGGTCCACCATGTTCGCAATACACAGAAGGAACAAGCACACCAACATCAGCACTGATATCCACACCATCATCAACTCCCACATCATCACTCACCACACACTCATCTTCATCCAGACAATCATTCTTCTCTCTCATATATGAACACTTTTCAATCACCCAATTGTAATGCACACCGCTCAAACATTGCAGATGTACCACATTAGGATTCAAACCCTTCATCTTCTCATCCTTGTACACAATCGGCCTCTCACCACCAAAGTGTACATAAACAATCACTCCATACAAACGACTCACTACAATCAACACTTCCTGAAATGGCGGGACCCCTTGCATACACATCGCTCTCAATTCTTTCATGAAGTTCCGCACCTTTGCCATACCAATGCTTTCAGGCTTCCTACACACTTCATTCATTACCTCCTTCCTTAAATCATCTACACTATCGGGCACTCTCACATCTACTCCATCACTCTTCAAATCTTGCAAACCATTCCATACACTCTCAAACAAGGAATCACCACCACTCTTACTCTCTTTTCCATTCATAATCCCTTTCGGCAAATACTCAGGATCACTCACTCCACACACATTTTCATCATTCGTACCAGGATACCTTGACATCAAATCAGCCACTCCATTCCGTTCACCAGGCACATATTCAATCACATAGTCAAAGTCACTCAAATCTTCCAAAGTCCTTGCAATCCTACTATCAGCCCACTTCATACGCTGCAGATACACAAGAGGTTGATGATCGGTTTTTATCACAAACCTCACACCATACAAAAATGGACGCAACACTTTCAAACAATATCTTATCGCAGCCAGCTCTCGTTCCACAGTCGAATACTTTCGTTCTGCAACATTCATAGCCTTGGATACATACCCAATTATTCGCCTGACATTCTCTCCATTCAAACGCTGCTCTTGCATCAGAAAACCTCCCATACAATACCCACTCGCATCTGTGTACAGTTCAAGCATTTTAGCACTTACACTATAATCTGGGTAAGCCAATTCAACATCTTCAGCCGCTGCCTCTTTCAGTCTCATACGCCTCATTCATCTTATCATTCCACTTGACAACCGTACTACCTTTCTTGCCCATCCACTCAGTCAGAGGCTTACTCACACCAGAACAATCACGTATAAACTTTCGCTGGAACTCAATCAAATCCAAAAACGACTTCAGTTGCTTCACAGTCACCGGTTTAGGAAACATTCGCACCTTCTCAACATACTTCGGTGATTTTCGCAACCCATTCTCACTCACCATATGCCCAAGGAATTCCACTTCTTTCGCAAACCATTCACACTTCGCCACTTTCACCTTCACACCAACACTCTCCAATGTTCTCAACACATCATTCACCAATCTCATATGCTCCTCAAAAGTCTCAGTCATAATCAAAATATCATCTATAAATGCAATCACATTCTTACTCGCAAACTTACTCAACACAACATTCATTGCCCGCTGGAAGGCTCCGGGAGCATTAGCCAACCCAAAGCTGAGGTTCCGGAACTGGTAATGCCTCTTTGAGGAAGAGAAGGCAGTTACTGGCCGGCTCTCCTCAGCAATGGGCATCTGGTAATACCCCCGTACCAGATCCAGCTTCGTAAACCACTCCATCCCATGCATACTATACACACACTCAGATACCACACACATCGGAAACCTTTCTTTCACAGTCCTTTCATTCACCTTTCGATAATCCACACACAGACGCAATCTTCCATCCGGCTTACGTACAGGTACAATTGGACTATTCCATGCACTCTCGCTCTCTTCAATCACTCCCAATTACTCCAATTCCAAACACTGCTCCTCAATCTCATCAGCAACCGGACGTGGGAAATGCCTCGGCCGCTGATAGATTGGGGAGTCCTCCTTCAGGACAATCTTGAATTCCGGGAGCTTTGCAACCCCGAAATCCAGATCACCCTTACTGAGGGCTCCCTTTCGCTCAAATATCATTCGATACACATCCTCCCTTTCATACTCAGTCAAACATCCATCCAATTTCACCATGTCCTTCACCTCATTATACATCCATTCACATGTCTTTTCATTCGCAACATTCACCCTGATATCCGTACTATCATCCATACCTACCTCATTGACAGTGGAGACGTGGCCCAGTACATCTCCGAGTTGGATTCCCCTCACCTGCCCTTTCACACTGGGGTCCGCCTGCACACATACAAAAGGATCATTCATTCTCATCAAGCCATCAAACACACAAGCAACACGCCTTACCTTATAACACGCATCCTTTCCATCCAATATCACAGTGTTCTCACTTACATCCAAACTAACATCCTTACTCCAACTCACTCTAACAGACACCCTTTCACCCTTCACAAGCCTTACATTCTCCATAGCAGTCACCTCAATACCAGTAAACACACTCCTCAAAACGCTACCATCTTTCCCTACATACAACTTATACACCCCATTTTTACCAATCTTTCTCTCAATCTGATCACTCGCAGGATGCATAACCATACGATTCATTTTCATAAAATCATACCCCAAAATCACACCATACTCACTACTCACCTTATCAATCACAGAAAATTCACATTCATTCATCATCATACCATGCATTCGAACAGGTGACCTTATCATTCCAATCACAGGCACTCTCCTATTACCAATACCTACCAAACTACCCTTGCACTCAGACAGGAGGGCTTTCTCGCTAACCTTGTCATACACATCTTTATACACCAAGCTCGCCTTGCATCCAGAATCTATTAAAGCCAAACACTCAATTCCATTCAATTCCACCTTAACACTCAGACACTCATACTTCCTACCAGACAGCACTTTCACACTAGACAGACTTACCAACACATTACTCACACTCATGCACCCAGAGGATACTTCAGCAGGTACCCTCTTACCATTCAGTTTCCCGCTTCAGACTTTCCATTCACACCTTGCGCTCTCAGTCTAATCCAACACTTTTCACCCGAATGTCCTTCCATCGCACAATAGCTACATACATTCCTCTGGTCACGACACATCCTTGCATAATGACCAGCCTTTCCACAATTACCACATGCATATTTCATACTTTCCCCACCAGTTGCTCCACCATTCAACCTCGGACAATCTTTCTTCAAATGGCCTATTTCTTTACACTCGAAGCACTCTTTCACATTTTCCTGGCAATCCTTTATCATATGCTCCTTCTTATCACACCCAAAACATGCACCAGATTTCCACCTTCATTCTGCCAACATATGACCTTTCCTTCCACACCGACGACATTCCACAATCTTTCTCCCACCATTCGGTCTCTCGTTTGCTGGGACATACCTCGGTTTCTCTCTCATATATCCGTTCCCACGCTTGAAATTCATCTGCCCCCTTCCATTCGACCACCCTCCATTTGCCCATCCATTCTGCCGGCCCAGGAAGTTTGACATCACTCCAGCTGGTGCAGCCTTCAGGGCATCCCTGTAGCTGACAAACTGCTGGGGTGGATGAAAGCTCCTGGGCTTCTTACCTCCAACATTCACACTGTACCATCCATCCTCTTCTAAATCACTTTCATCATCAAATCGTCCATCTTCTAACAGTTCCAACACATCCTCCCACATCAACCGTTCACCTGTCAATCTCACTCTCTCCTTTCTCTTTCCACTCAGCCATTCACTCACCTTTCGCGGGATCGTGTCCAAAAACTTCCTCATGAGTGGTTTACATTCATTTACATCATCATCACCATACCTCGTTCTTGCCATACTCTCAAGCCTATGTGCATACATATTCACACTTTCACTCTTCCCCATTCGAGCCTTCTCAAATTCATTCACCCTTTTATACTTCACACTATCTTTCATTCGTTTCACCTGCCCAATCAATCTCTTCTTCACTACATCGTACTTTGGCTCTCCCACACTCGTTATCACTCGCAAGAACTCCAACACTTTCCCATCCAAACAATCTCCCAGAACACTCACCCAGTGACCCTTGTTCTGCGGGTACTTGAGCTTGCAGTACCGCTCAAAATCCCCGAAGAACTCATCCATACTCTTTCCCCCATGCAATCTAAACTTATCAATCCTTGGCACTTCCCTAATCAAAATTCCTTTCCCCACATTCACTTCACTCTCCGAAGAGCTACTCTCGGTCTCACTCATTCCAATCATATCGTCACTCTCTCCCTCATCTGAGTATAGCGAATCCACACTCTTCCCTCTCGCCTTCCTATCCTTAACCTTAGAACCATGCTTACTTCCTCTCTTACTTTCCACTCTTCCATTCACCCCCTTTCCTACCACTCACAGTATCTTCTTTAGACTCAATCATACTGCCATCCATTCCATTTAGCGGAGTCCCTTCAGTAGGAGCAGGGGTCAGGGTTGTAGGTCCTGGGACTGATCCAGCCCCTGTCATCATGTTATACAGGTCCTGCATCCGTCGGTCCGTCTGATCCTGTCGGTCTCCCATTTCCTTCTTCATCCTATCAGTCTTTTCACTCATCCCTTTTATTTTATTCTCCATTCCCTCCATCATTCCCCGCAACATTTCACACTCCTCTTCTTTCTTTCTCAACTCCAGTCTCAATCGCACTACTTCTTCATTCAATGTTTCCGCTACAGCCATTGTTCCCAAGTTAGTAAAAAGATAGGAGGAGGGAAAAATCAATCAAACTACTTGTCACACTAATTGGGTATGGACTGCAATCCAATCCAGTCACGCCCCCAGTTTCGAAGTCTTACGTCCCTATTCGGGCGCCAAATGTAGCGGGCCGAAAATAGATCTCTAATCCCAATCGATAATCGATCCAACCCGCTTCCTACACTGTCCGGACGTGAGAAATCGAGGGAGAATGAAACGGATTGTATATACAGTCCCTTTACTTACAAAAAAAAATACAATGATAGTTACAGTTATATTTACAGCAATTTATATTTACAAGGGAAGTGTGCACACTTCAAAATGAGGCTGGATTCCCCAATCCAAATACGATACCAACAGAGAATTTTATAAAAGGCGAATACAACAAATTTACTTATATACCTACACAAAACATAAAAACACAACAACAACCGAACGAAAAAAGGGGCACGCGCTATCACTTGTGTGCTGGAGGTGGGTGGTAGTAGGCTAACTTAGAAGGAGGCAGGATTGTCAACGAAGGCGGGTATGGCGGTTCAGGTGGTTAGCGAGGCACGAAAGCCCTCCGTCTCAGGGCTGGGCGGAGCACTCGTCTAGAGAACCCCTCTTGCTGTCAGTCCACACTTCCACTCTCTGTAGAAGAGATATATCCTCCTTTTATGACCCATTTATTTATACATGGAAGGGAAACTAATAAGTGGGCATTACCCGAGTAAATTTATCGACTAGCTTACCTCTTTCCAGAATATGACGCTTTGATAAAAGTTTATTTTAAGCAAAGTACAATATTCTTTTAATTATAGTGATATCTCAAAACTAGCTAATATCTTTCCAGAATATGACGCCTGGAAAGAAAGAAAAACATGGTAATCATTTTATACATAAAATAAACAAAAATAAAACAAACCCATTCCCATTCACACACATTCTTACAGAGGGAGGGAAAGGGTACTGAGAAAAGGGGTGGGAGAATGGCCCTTTTACACACACTCACATTCGCTCCACCACATCGAGACTTATATCAGAGTGGGGAGCTACAGCTTAACGTGGAATACGCAGCACGATTTACCCAGGGCCGAGGTCTCTCCCATCCAAGTCAACGTAATGATAGCTTAATTTCCGCGAACGAAAGAGAGCGTGTAGATAAGGGTAATAAAAAATAAATATTTATAAATTATATTATTTTATTTAAGAACATTTTATCTATGAATAAAATATATTAAAAAATTACTGATTTAAGAATCTAGCACTTACCTAAAAAAAAATTAAGGAGATGAGATTTTAGCAAAATGTTCAATAATTAATTTTCAATATTTTGTCGAATCCTGAAATGAAATGCGAGCCACACGAAAAGCCTTCGCGGACCGCTGTTTGCCCACATCCATTCTAGACAATGAAATTACCCCCGTAGGATTACACAAATTGCCTTATCCTTCATACTAATCTCTAATTTAAATCGAAAACCGCGCGTTATCTCTTCCAATACCGGGACAGGCGGCATCGCCACCACTCGCCTCCAGTACTCGGGACGAGTTCGTGTATTCTTGACCCGCCTGACTCTTTGAAGTTGATGACTGGCCTCCTCTATTCTATTTGGCTTCTTTCTGTGTATGTATGCTTAGGCGGGGGAGAGGGGAGGGGAGACTGGCCCCGACCCACGAGCGTGCCTGCTTTTTCTTGGGTTTGTTAGTTTTTCACATGTGCTAAAATGATTACGGCAACTCAGGTCCTCGGTGCCACTGACCAGATAGCTCCTTAACGGAAAAAATAAAGCTTAAACCATCGAGGATATCTCCCTCAAAAAGTGTGAGGAGATAGTAAAAAAGCAGTAGGGTTGGGGGGGGTTTATTGCGTGGAAGATATAGAGCCGCAGATCCACCTGCGGACCTTGGGGCCGATAGTCCTTCGCATTGTAGACGATATTCCCCGACCGGATGAAATGCACATAAAAATCAGAATGACAATCGCTGGCAAGCCCGAAGGCATGATGAACCAGTCCTCTTTAGGGAAGGAGGGGGAGCTGTCGGGTAGTATTATGTTTTGACACCAACCAGCGATCATAGAACCCTTCGTGGGGGTGAGTGCCCCCTGCGCCACGTAGAATATGAAAATGATTCCGGTGGGGTCCGAGAATAGAGCAGAGTGGATATGTTGCGGTGTGGGATTGGCTATTTGCGTGTGGATGCTTTCCCCCCCGCTAGAGTAAGTTCAGCGTATCCGCCAATGCGCAGCCAACTCGTGTCGCTTGGATTGAACTCGTGCATCGAAGTTAGAAATCGAATCCTGTATCCACTAGGTTAGCGAATACTCCGCGTTGGCCCCGTAGGGTCCGTAAGCTTCCAGTTGTTATCTGCCCTCCCCCCCCTCCTTTGCGGGTAATCCATTCGCTTCAGTTCATCTATTTCTGTTGCGCAAAACACCGTCGTCCCTTCGGGCCCAGAGCTCCGTTTGAGGATCCCAGGCGCCTCCAAAAGGACACTACAACTTTTCACCCTCAAAATAAAAATAAAACCCTACATATTAAATAAGTTGACTTTCAAATTAAAATGATTGGATTTCCAATTAAAAATGTTGCCATTAGGTCATTTCAGCGCCCAATGTTCCCACATTTGTTGGCCATGTGCTGTCCTAAGGTCGTTCCTTGCTTCCCCTCTCCGAGCCTTGCGAACTGGAAGTGGTATTGAACTCATCTTTTATTTCAAAAACTTTTATCTTCTCACAGGATATTATTTCGGTTTTTCAGAGATCTCTTAATTATACACGTAGAAAATTTCAGTATTACAATTTTGCATTATAAAATATTGTTAAGTGCCTTAACAACAAAGTAACTATAGCATGGTTAGATGAAACGGGAAGCACGCCTCTCATTTTCACACTTTCACATTTGCATATAATTAGATAGACAGATACGAATTGAACGTTTAGCAGTTCACAAAGTTTACATTTAGTTGTCAAAGCTTAGCTTTTCTTTATCCGTCTCTCATATGTGCCAAAATTTGTATTTGATTTTTCGACCGTAAATGATAGAACAGTAAAATTCGCCCGTCTAAGCATACAAAGCCAAAACACTGCTGAAAAAGCTCAGCTGTTTTTCATATCCAATTCTCTCATATGTTTACAAAATTCTACAATTGACTTTTCCACCCTCAATGATATCGCAGCACAAATCTGCCATGTAAGCAGCAAAACCAAAACACTCCTGAAAAAAAAATTGCCAAACTACCAGGCAGTCCTTTCTCACCAATAAGGATTCCGTTGCGTCGATTGCCTGATCACCTTGACTTTGTGCCCCATCTACCGACTGGAGGGTCATTGGCCAGTTACAAGGCCAGAAGGAAGCACATTCAACGATATTTTTCCAGTGCAGTATTTTAAAAAATATTCACTTGGTTGCTGAGAGGGCTGAGTTATGCATAGCAACGGTTGCTTGGGGCGCGAAAGAGCTGCCAATGAGGATAGGATGAGAAGAAATCCCACAAGCTACAAAAATAGGCTCTCTAACGTCACAGTAGAGTTGGCCGAAATGTTCGAAAGATGACTGATAGAGAATTTTATTTTTTCTTATCTTGAGCAGTTTATCATTACAAAAGTATATGGTGGGTAATGCTGTAGACAGGACTCTTACGAATGTTTTTATGTATAAAAGATACTATTTCCTGAAGAAATAAGTGCCTGAGAAGCTAGTAAGCACCGACACAAAAATAACACTAGGTTATTTTTGTGTAAGTTGGTGGCCAAATTAGTGCTGTTACGTTATGCATACTCAGATGATATTACATTTTTTTAATTGAATTTCATTTGTTTTAAATTGAAAGTCACTTTATGTTGAAAGCTAGTTTTTTTATATTGAAGGTCAACATTTCTAATTTGAAAGGCACCTTTATTAATATGAAAATCAACTTTTTTTTAATTTGCACTTCATTTTTTTTAAATTTGAGGATGAAAAGGTTTAGAAATGAAACGGTGGGGCCGATTCTCGCCGCGACTCGAGATAAATCGGGGCTGCCAATTCTCGCGGCGACAAGTTTTAAACACGACTCAAGCGCGATGAAACTTGTCAATAAAGCGAGCGATTAGATAGCGAGAAACAATATTGTGGTTCTTTCATTTATTATTAAAAAAAAAGAGAGGAGAAGCGGTTGGATGGCTGAACTACCGGGAGGAGATAGTCCCAGTGATCAAAGGAAGCTAGTTGTCGCAGAGTGTCGGGGTGCGCATTTCTTCCCCTCAGTTCCGCAAGAGGGGGAAAGTTTACAAGGGGTGAGATGTAAAGAAAGTGAAAATGTGTGACCGACGTTGAGTTTGGGAATGTGCGCATTCCTCCAGAATCAGCTGCATCTGACACTTGCGGGTCGTAGCGAAGGATGTCGTTTTGCTGTGCATTTGGTTCTATTTACAGATATTAGGGCTGGGGTAAGAGAGGCTCGTGTATGGAACAGGAAATGAATTCGAAAATGCTAAATAGAGGGGAAGATAACAAAAGAGAGATGAATTATAAGAAAGTTAAAAAAAATGAAGTTAAGGATGCCAACTCCATAGAGCTGGCAGAGACTCAATATACTTGTGCGTCATCGCGGGCCTTGCCGTCCAAAGTAATCTACTTGTTGTTTTACTTAAGCTATGCCTTTCACGCATTCACTTCCGATCTCGGTGAGATAGCACTTAGGGGCCTTGGAGGACGGCGGCTACTCTCAAAGATCACGCTTAGCCACCACTTGAAGTGGGCTAGGTATGGTATCTTTAAGCTCAAACTTCTCATTGTGAAACCAAACTAAGGTCATACCACAATATAAAATCCCCACAGCATGCAACACCCTCAATCCACTCTAACATGATTCCGTCAGGACAAACTCACAGAAAGCGTGGCCCCCTCTTAATTGTGATAACGTTGATGGGGGCCTACATTAGGGGCTGTAGGATCAAAGCTTTCTCCCTTAATCTCCCAAGAGTTCGAAGGAAGCAAAGGTGACATCTGCTCCTGAGTAACACTGCAACAACAACAAAAACAAGCACGGGTTCTATCTACCTAAGTGCCTACTCCAAAACCAAAAATGACTTAACAAATCTAAAGAGCTCTACATTGCAACTAACACCCTAGGAATACTGGTATAACTTAGAGGTCTTGGTCTTAAATATCACCCATTCTTTCAAAAAATGAAAAAAAGACCAAAGCAGCCTGAAATGGAGTTTCTGCTATAAAAAAATATTGAAAGATATATCCTGTTGTGTCCCAAAGAGTATCATATAGGTTTTTAAGAGTTATAACTCCTCAAAATATCCATATCTAAATAGACAGATTATATAATATCATTGCTAATATGAAAACAAACAAAGGCAACTTCGTTAAGAACATACATAAATCGTGCAAAGGTACTTAAATGGGTGAAAGAGGGCAAAATCTAGTTGCCATTACATTTCTACGACTATAGAATTGTAAATATGTACTGTTAAAAAACAAAAATGAATCTAGATAAGACCAAATTATGAAATAATGATTGAGAAAACTATTATTCAATAATTTACAATCAACAAATGGAAACAAGGGACAACAGAGGAATCAGATGTAGGATAAAAATTAGCATCCGAAAAGGAAGGAGGAAGCTATTCTACTTCAAAACAAACCCATGCCCACGTTCACGAATTTCAACGATATTCAAGAAGAATTTTAAGAAAAAATACGTGAATTTAATATTAAAGCTTAGAGACATGAAATATAACTTAATAAAAGTCCAGAAACTGCCGAAATCAATGGCGAAACAAAAAAAAATTATAACTGCCTAAAAGCAACCCTAAACCTAATAAAGGAACAATATCAAGCAACAAATTAAGCTAGTGGAATTGAACTAATTTATTACAAAGCACCTAAATCTCACCATAAAATGGAAATATTGATGAAGAGATCAACTAAAATGATGCAAAACAACTAAAAAAAAAACACTTAAAAAGAAAGAAAAATGGTTTGTTTGTACAAGGGAGAAAAAAGATAAATATCAAAGATCGGGAGAAAAAAGAGCAAAATATGTAATACTATAAACAACTGTATTCAAGTAAAACAGCATCCAGACCACATTCATTATGTTACAAAAATATCACCCCTATTCACAAATCATAACTTGAAACTAATCAAACAAATGAACAATCACAAATCGCTCGGACCGGACACTATCATCTCAGACATGCTCAAACATACCGAAAGAACGGTAGTATATCAGCTAACCTGCTTCTCTATGAGTGTCTTAATCAAGGCGTACTTTATGAGGATTAGCTTAATGTCACAATAATTCTGCTACAAAAAAAGACGCACAAATGAATATTGCAGATCAAAAAGCCAATGCAGAATATCTGTCTTTTGGACAGCATTTGGAAGGGCAAGCACCATCAAAGGTAAAAATGCCAAGCTCTCTGAAAGATGAGATAGCGGGGATCAAGGACGATTGAAATTAAAGAGAGAACGGAGCGTACGGCGGGTTGCCAACATCCCTGCGTTGCTAGGACCAGTGTAGTACACGCGGCCAGGTCGACTCGGTCATCATGAGCAAAGACGGTACTGGTAACTGTCACCACTAACTACATTCACTGTCTAGAGTAACTTCACTATTTCTTGGGCCTTTTAAAATGTCCAGCTGTCGTTTCCTGATTCCATATAGATTATTTAGGGCATGACAAGCTAGCTACTTCATGCTGTATCGCTCTTTCTCACAACGACTACATGGCAGGAATACGGGCAGCTCTCCGGGCTGCTTGGCAAAGAAGATGAGAGACCATCGAGGGGAACTTAAATTTGCGTGCCATTGCGCAGCGACTGTTCCAATGGACCTACCCCCGAAAACCGCGAAGGCTTCAGGTTGCTTTTTGTCGTCTCCGAATTGGACACACTCGCGGGACGCACCGCCATTTGATGGAGCGCTCGTCAGTGCCCTACTGTCAAGACTGTGTTGTCCCCCTGACTTCGGCACATTCTGTTCGGGACGAGCGGGATCGCTACCACTTATCCCTTGTTCTCGGGACGAGTTCTTGCGCATTGACTTATGGACTGATGAGCTGACATTTCGGGTGCAAAAAATTCTAAAGCTTTTGTCAGGCGGGCTCTACTGCCTTGTTGAGTGCCGGGCCAACTAAAAGTCTCGGATCTCGTCCCTGGGTCTGTTGCATGACGCATCTTCAAATCCTGGCCGTCTTATCGACGACTAATACGACTTAGTAAAGGGTTCCACTCGGACGCGCCTGCTTCTCTTGTTGCTCAGTTGAATGTTGTGGCCTCTGGGGAACAGTTCAGGTCGAGTGCTGATGAGACTCAGTGCCCCGTCCGGCTTCATCTTAGCCTCTTCTCCTTCTTTCGGACACACTTGTCTTCTTACCCAGCCTACTTATCTGGGTAGAGGGTATCATCCCAATCCCATGGCGAACCGATACTATGCTCGATTTTCGCAAACCGGCGAGAGATCACTGCACCATGGCCGGTTTCTGCCCAATCTCTCTAACCTCCTGCGTTTGAAAGTTGAAAAAATTGGTAAATGTTAGATTAGCCTTTTTTCTGGACAGGGGAGGCCACACGTCTTCTGCACAGTGCGGCTTCCGCAAGTTTCACTCCACGTCGGATGCTCTGCTCCGACTGGAAAGTGCCGTCTGCGAGGCCTTCTTTCGTAGACACCACTACGCCACGGTGTTTTTCGATCTGGAGAAGGCCTATTATACAGCAAGGTGAGAATGTATCATGGAGATTCTCCACAAAATGGGGGCGAGGGGACGCCTCCCAATCTTTATATCTGAATTTGTGCGAGATTGTCGATTCCGCATACGGGTGAGGGGAGCCCTCTCCGGCCTAATGGAGCAGGAGGAGGGTGTCCCGCAGGGAAGTGTCCTCAATGTCACACTCTCTTTGTTCTGAGCATCAACGGCATCACCTCGGTGCTGCCGAAGGATGTTCTTGCCACGGTCTACGTGAACGACCTTTGGATCTCTTTTGGTGCGGCCCGGACTGCATTTCCGAAGCGTCGACTCCACAGACATTGAACCACGTCTCTCGCTATACCGAAGCGCACAAGCTTCGGTTTTCCTTGGTCAGGACTAAGGTGGCGCACTTGTGCCGCCATCCATGGCTCCACCTTGACCCAGACTTGTTTCTAATTGGGGTTCGCCTGAAAGTTGTTGACTCGCACCGTTTAGTCTTGTATTTGACCGAGGCCTCACCTGGGAGGCTCATATTCGCAGCCTTAGGTCTCTTGTACCCGCGGCATGGATATTCTTCGCTACGTAACGTTCAGCGCCTGCGCTCATATGGCTACTGCCTTACTTTTTCATCGATCCTTTGTTCGTTCGAAGCTCGACTAGGGATGCGAGTTTTATGCATCCACAACCGAGCGTGTATTGCGGAAGGTAGACTCTATCCACCTCACTGGCCTTCGACTGGAGCCCGGTGCCTTCCGCACGTCCCTGATTGAGAACCTACTTGTGGATGTTGGAGACATGCCACTTGCTGTGCGTCGTGCACAATGCATTATTCGCCTGTACGCGCGAGCTCGGCGCCTCCCTCAATCGCCAACAGCTCTCACTGCATCCGCAGCTGATCTCGACGCTGCCTAGCTCTCGGGCACGTGGCTTCCCTGGTTCTGCCCAGGACGCCACCCTAGAGGGTACCACCTTTGATTATTTGTCCTCATGCCTCTGCTCCTAAAGCTTCTACAACGCCGGGAGTATTGAATTCGGCCTTTTGGGGTGACAATTCGTGTAACTATGGATCCGTGTCACGGTATACGGATGGCTCCAAGTCCCAAGACGAGGTCAGCTTCCACGACATATCCCCTCTATTTGAAGTCAGCGGGGCTCTTCCAGGCGCTGTGTCTGTCTTCACGGCCGAGCTGCTGGTTGCAATACACCCCTTGGTACGGCAGATAACGCGACGTACCCAGTTCGGAAACCGGATGTTGATTTATAGCGACTCACAAAGCCCCCTGTGTGCTCTCGGGGCATTAGAATCTCCGCATCCCATGGTTCGCGATATCCGTAACGCCACGATCTTGGCGAACCGGGTGGCTGTTGAGATTATCTTGTGCTGGATTCCTGGACATGTAAGAATTGCGGGGAATGAGGGCACCAAAGAGTGTGCGATTACTGGGCGACCAGACCAGCGTTTTGCTCTTCCTCACACTAATTATATGGTAGGAATATGAGCAGCTCTCCGGGCTGCTTGACAAAGCGGATGGGAGACGGTTGAGGGGCACTTAAGTTGCGTACCATTGCGCTGCGACTGTTCCCATGGACCTACTCCTCAATACCGCGACGGCTTCAGGTCTTTCTCCCGTCTCCGAATCGGACATACTCGTGTGACGCATCGCTATTTGATGGAGCGCTCGCCTGCGCCTTATTGTGACGACTGCGTCGCCCCCCAGACTGTTCGGCACATTCTTGTCGAATCTCCCAGTCTGGGTGATCTTCGCGCACGTTACCTGTCCCGGTACCGGGATGAGCGGGGTCGCTGCCCCTTGTCCCTTCTACTCGGATCGGGTTTTGTGGCCACAGACTTGTGGACTCTAACCTTTTGGAAGAGGCCGACCTTTTCCCATTTTATTTGACTCTGGTGTTGGGCACATATTCCCGCACCGCTGAAAGGTGGGTCTACCCTTTCCCCGTGCCTCAGGATGGTGCTTGCTTCTTCTTCACCCAGGGTCTCGTGGTCGTTCGTTTTTATGCGCCCCCTTGTTCCAAGAGCACCTACCTCGCGGTTTCTTAATGTGTCTTCTCAAAGTGTTCGTACTTTCTTGTCCGTTGACTTGGTTGAACGAACTTGTTCTTAAAATATCATCCACCTTGTTATTATCTATTATTTATATTTTAGCTTTGTTTATTTTGCCAGTTTCCCTTTTCCACAGGTCCTAACTCCTCCGTGGATTGGTGTTCACTCGTTCTCGTTTTAAGAGCTAATAATAGTCATTTTCCTTAATACTTCATTATTCGGGCTCTTACCCCCTGTCGTGAACGGGGGGGGTGCCTCTCCCTCCCCCCTACCCCCCACGCACACACCTCTTCCCTCTTGTGCGAAATCTCCATCGACTTAAATTTCATGTGTTATTTATAACCAGATTAATTATCTCCTCATCGCTGATCGGAATTTAGTTTTTGTGGTCGTGGGTCCAAAGGATCTTTTTCGCGGAGCATTAAGATTATCTGGTGTCGGGCTATGTATAAAGATTTGAACTAAACAGATTTGTGCGAGGGATGGGAAGATAAGCAAACAGATACACAAACGAGTAGAACTTATTTATCACGGGGACAAATAGACAAAGAAATGCCTAGACAAGAGATATTATGAAGGAATTAAACCAACCAAAATTCAGCAAATAAAAAAAAACTTGGGTTTTTTTTTCGGGACGGGGCTGACAACAAATTAGGCGTTCGAAGCTATCGCGATGTTAAAGTTATCCTATGTTCGAGGGTCGTAGTGAGTGTACAGCCTGTAGTTTGGTTAAGTTTTGGAACTGGCGCAAACTTCTCGCAAAAAAGCTTTTCCAATCAGTTAGGGCTTTTGTTGACATTTGAAGCTCTTTAACACACAAACACATTAGTTGTCAAACTTTTGTATCATGCACGAGGCAAATAAACGATTGTATCAAAAGATAATTTTAATTTTTCTAACCAAATGTCTTCGCAATCCAAAACTGTAATTACATTCACACTTATTACCGATACAACAGCAACGCGAATTTTGTAAAGACATATTCTTAACCTAACCGTAGCCTAACTTTAACCTCGCGATTTCGTCGAACGCCTAATTCGCTGCCGGTCTTGTTCCAAAAAAGACCCAAAGACACAAATTCGATTTAAAATTGGAGAAATATAGAAACATTGTATAACCAAAGAGAAGATTTTCTGTGGACGTATCCCCCCTTCCCCATCCCAGTACATCCTGAAACGGTTTCAGGTGGATTTCCCGAAGGGGCGCGGCGATTTGATTTTCTGGCCGCCGTGCTGACGAGACTCAGCGACCCGTCCGGCCCCAACTTAGCCTCTTCTTCTTTCGGACACCATGTCTTCTTACCCTACTTCCTCTCTCCATACAACCTCTCCCACAACTTTCTCTGGTCAACCTCTAATTTCACAAGGTAAACGCCGACCAGCTTCCTCTCACCCAACCATCCTGGATCGGGACTGAGGGGGGAGGGGATAACGCCCCCTAACCCCTGAGCTCCGTTTTGGGTGGTGGGTTTTAACAACCTGCCTCACCACCACCCCACCCCACCTTCATCACATACCCTTTCTCTCTCCTTTCACAGTCTATCAATTTTACGCCGAGCCTAAGTTAGAGCTGCCATGTTGATGGGCTGCCAGGCCACTAGGCTGCAGGAGTGGCCTCAAATGGGGGGAACTGGTTTTGCCTTCTCTGTATTCACCCCTCGCAGAGTGGGCTACTGCGTAGGTTGATGAACGTTTGCATCCCGTTGAAATAATAGGGTCACCGTGCCACTGATGAGCATTCCTTAAACACCCTCTTTACCTTCCCCTTACCATATACGGAGCCGCTCTCGGGCAGATCCACTGCAGAATAGGAGGTCTCTCCCCCCCCCGTGCTTTCTCAGGGGACCCTCCAAACCTCTCCGACCGGAGAGGAGGCTTACTCCTGGACCCTAGGCCTACGGGTGCAAGGGACTCCCCATCTCCCCCTTATCAGCGGCTGTCCCCCCCCTTTACTTTCCCAGGGCACTGCCAATAAAGCACTTAGGCGGTCCATAATTGACCTGATAAGGCTAACCCCCTCTTAGGGGAGCAAGGGATGTCAGGGCCCATCGGCCCGTGCCCCCTAATGTCCTGCTTGCGTGCGTGACTAGTTTGCAGGGGGTGAGTGTACCCGCCCCCCTCTCCTCCCCAACGGATGCCGGTTCGCCAGTGTAAGACGAGACAACTAAAGGTACCTCGAATGGGATCCGTGGTGTCTTGAGGACGGATGGCCATGCCCGCCCCCCTGAGATGGATAAGGATCCTGAGGTGACTCAGCCCCAGACAGTATCTTCCATGGGGTCGAACCCGGGCTCAGTGCCAAACACAGAACCAGAGTCCGCTCCTGTGCAAGCTCCTCAGACGGCTCGAGACCCTAAGGCCTCACAAGAAGATGAGGGATCTTCTCTCCCGGATGGTGCCCCTGTGACAGCCAAGACTTTCTCCATTTCATAGAAGGATCTTGCTGAGTCCGTCCATCTGGCCTAAGGCCTCCTTCCGGCCGAGGAGAGAAGCGGGTTAATTCCCCTACCCTCTCCTAAAAAGAAATTAAGCCGTAAAACTAAAAAACATAAGGGCCCCTCTCCTTCCGCGCGCGCCACGGGGACAGAGGGGACCGCTGTTGTTTCGGTATGCGACCAGGCCAAGGTCGTCACGTCCGGCCCCGGTGCTACCCCGGGTGCGGAGCTCATGACTATGACAAAAAGTGCTTCAGCGCAGAACGGAGCCTCGATTACACGGGGCCCCTCATTCAGAGATTACCCGGCGTTTTCGAGCCCGTAGACTTCAAACGCCTCCTCGTTATTCGCTCAACTCATGGCACCGTGTTGGCTAAGGGCAACAGGATCCATCAGAGGAGAGCTTTATCTAGTGTGATTGGTAAAGAACCGAAGGTGACCCGTGTCTCGGACGGCCGCCGTCTGGCGTATGCGGCAGATCCTCCAAGGCGGCCAAGATAAGTGCTCTTCGGACACTTCATGGCCCCCCCGGTCAGTGTGATGCGGCACTCTACCATGAACTTCGTGAAAGGAGTAGTTTATGCGACGGAACTCGTGGACTACTACATAGAAGATATCACTCTAGAGCTGGCTGACCACTGGGCGGTCAAGGTCGAGCATGTGATGAGAAAACAGGGAGGGGCTTCGAGACCCACCCCTACACTCTTCGTCACGTTCGACTGTGACGTTCCATGAGTCGGAGTGTGCCGGTTGGTACCGCTAGCGCGTGAAGGCATTCGTGCCACTGCCGTGGCGGTGCTATTACTGTCACCGCTTCGGCCATACGAATCACCATGTAGACGTGCAAAGTCGGGGTCACCCGAAATATGTTTAAATTGCTCCAAGGCCGCACATGATAAGTCCAAGTCGTGAGTGGCCAAGTGTGTCAGTTGTGGAGAGCCGCACCCCGCTTCTTCGAAGCAATGTGGTGCATATCCTTGAGAAAGAAATCCTAGCCGTTCAGGCCCAGGATCGTCTCTCATTTCGCGAGGCTAAGGACTTGGTCTTGGCTCCATCAGCTCTGCCCGGGACGTCTTAAGCCAAAATGCTTAGACAGACACCCTCTGCTCCTGACCATTCCAGGCCAACGAGCACGGTTGTTTCCGCGCCCATTCGGAGCCCTTCTGCGGGTTCTACTCAACCCGGGCGCTTCCCTGGTAAAGCTGGCGGCACAAAGGGTTCACACCCAGCCCCGGCTAAAACCAGGGCTCCCCACCCCTTCCATCAGCGTGATTGTTTGCCGTAAGGCGAAACGGCCGCGTGCCTTCACCGAGTCGTTAGACTCACAGGAGGCAACACCCCTGAATTTGGTCGCCAGGCCATCTTCCGGGGTTCCTAAGGCTGCCCCTCAAATGAGGACAAACAAAGGAGCTTCGGCTCCTTCGCCCACGCCTAGTGGTGGGCTGGGTGGCTCGGGGATGGTGGATCCTCGAAAAGAGGGCCTCCGAAGCCGCAACGCCCGCCTAAGGTTTCGAGGCGGAGGGAGGAAAAGACTCGCATGGCGAGCCCAACCTTCCCCAATAAGTCCTGGAAGGCGACAGCGCAATAAGCGCATTGTCTGGCCAACAGCGCCCGGGGTTCTCCCTCCGGGAAGTTCATGGTTATTACCGTGAGGGTCTCCTTTTCGAAGAAGCCCCCCGCGTCTCCTCCGAGCTAGGCCTGGAGGGCATTTTCCTTCAATGGAATTGCCGTGGTCTCCGAGCCAACTGGGAGGGGCTGCAGAGGCTCGTCTCGTCCCGTTTCCCGTTAGCTATCTTTTTGCAGGCGACCATGCTGGGCGCATGCCCCCTGCCCACCCTCCCGGGGTATAAGGGGCTTGTGACCCCACCACCACGGGATATTGTCCGTGGTGTATTGAATGCTGCTCAACCAGCATTCAATACACGTCGTGATGTCTCGGAAGGCCGCCGGCTGGACTTTACCTCCAGAGGTGGAGAACCCTTCCACGACAGGTTTACTCTGAACGAATTGTGTTCCGCTCTTGCTTCGTGCGCGGACACCGCCCACGGTCCGGACGATGTCCCGTACGCCATGCTTCGACACCTGGGTGAGCGAGGCATGGCCTTTCTGTTAGATTTGTTCAACAGGATCTGGGTGGAAGGTCTTCTCCCAGATTCCTGACGAATCGCTACTGTGCTCGCCTTTCGCAAGCCCGGGAGAGATCACTCTACTCCGATCGGTTTCCGCCCAATCTCTCTAACCTCTTGCGTGTGCAAGTTGATAGAGAAATTGGTAAATGTTAGATTATCTTTTTTTCTGGACAGCGGAGGCCATCTGTCTTCCGCAAAGTGCGGCTTCCGCAAGTTCCACTCCACGTCGGATGCTCTGTTACGATTGGAAAATGCCGTCTGCGAGGCCTTCCTTCGTAGACACCACTACGCCACGGTGTTTTTCGATCTGGAGAGGCCTATGATACTGCATGGCGATACGGTATCATGGAGACTCTCCACATGATGGGGGCAATGAGACTCCTCCCAATGTTTATATCTGAATTTTGGCGAGATCGTCGATTCCGCATAAGGGTGGGAGGAGACCTCTCCGGCCCATTGGAGCATGAAGAGGGTGTACCGCCCGGCGTTTTCCTCCGTGTCACACTCTCTGCCCTGAGCATCAACGGCATCACCTTGGTGCTGCCGGAAGATGTTCTCTCTACGCTCTACGTGGACGACCTTTCGATCTCTTTTGGCGCGGCCCAAATGCCGACTCTGGAGCGTCGACTCCAACAGGCATTGAACCGCGTCTCTCGCTATGCCGAAGTGCATAGGTTTCGGTTTTCTTTGTCCAAGACTAAGGTGGTGCACTTGTGCTGCCATTACTCGGATTGTTTCTTAATGGGGTACGCTTGGAAGTGATTGAATCACACCGTTTCTTTGGTCTTGTATTTGACCGACGTCTCACCTGGGAGGCTTATATTCACAGCCTTGGGGCGCTGATGGGGCTACTGCCTTACTTTTTTATCGATCCTTTGTTCGTTCGAAGCTCGAATATGGATGCGAGTTTTATGCATCCGCAGACTAGCGTGTATTGCGGAAGGTGGACTCGATCCACCACACCGACCTTCGCCTGGCGACCGGTGCCTTCCGCACTTCCCCCATTGACAGCCCACTAGTTAATTCCTGGGATATGTCACTCGCTCTACGCCGTGTGCGGTGCATTATTCGTCTCTACGCGCGAGCCCGGCGCCTTCCTCAATCGCCAACAGCTCTTACTGCTTCAGCAGCTGATTTCGACGGTCTCTATGCCGCCAAGAGACGCCAGTCATACCCTAAGCCCTTTGGGTTTAGAGCCAGGAAACTCCTTCGAGAGTTAGGTATAGCTCTCGGGCCTGTGGCGTACCTGGTTCTGCCTAGGATGCCACCTTCGATGGTACCCTATTCGGCTATTTGTCGCCACGCCTCTGCTCCCAAAGCTTTTACGGCGCTGGGAGTGTTGCGTTCGACCCTTTTGGAGCACACCTCGTCTTTCGCTGGAACCGTGCCAGGGTATACGGATGGCTCCAAGTCCGAAGAGGGGGTCGGCTTCCACGCTGTATCTCATCTGTTTGAAGTCAGCGGGGCTCTGCCAGGCGCTGCGTCTGTCTTCACGGCCTAGCTGGTGGCAATACACCACTCGGTATGGGAGATTACGCGACGTGCCCGGTTCGGAGACCGGATTGTGATCTATAGCGGCTCACAAAGCGCCCTGAGTGCTCTCGGGGCATTGGAATCTCCGCATCCCCTGTTTGGCGATATCCGTGACGCCACGGTTTTGGCGAGCCGGGCGGATGTAGAGGTTATCTTCTGCTGGGTTCCTGGATATGTAGGAATTCCCGGGAATGAGCGCGCCAAAGAGTCCGCGAAGATTCTGCGACCAGACCAGTGTTTCGCTCTTCCTCACACCGACTACATGGTAGGAATACGGGCAGCTCTTCGGGCTGCTTGGCAAAGAAGATGGGAGACGGTCGAAGGGAGCTTAACGTTGCGTGTCATTGCGCTGCTACTGTTCCCATGGACCTAGCCCCCACTGTCGCGAAGGCTTCAGGTTGCTTTCTGTCTTCTCTGAATTGGACACACTCGCGGGACGTACCTCCATTTGATGGAGCGCTCGCCAGCACCCTACTGTGAAGATTGTGTTTCTCCCAGACTGTTCGGCACATTTTTGTTGAATGTCCCAGTCTGGGCGGTCTCTGCGCACGTTACCTGCCCCTGTACCGTGATGGGCATGGTCGCTACTGCCTGTCCCTTGTACTTGGGACGAGTTCGTGCACATTGACTGGTGTACTTATAGACTTTTGGGGGAAGGTTGGCCTTCTCCGGTTTATTTAGCTAGGTTTTGTTTTTTTATTGTTTTCTTTGTATGTCGCACGCTCTTGCGCCGGGGGGGAGGGGGACCTTTCCCCGACGCCGAAGCTTGCTTCCTATTTGTTGCCATTTTCCCTTTTACTGTTGTTTTTTTCCTATTCTTATTTTAAAGTAGCCTAGTGCTAAGCTGTCGTGATTGCGGCGACCTATGCCCAAGTGGTTAGTCGCCAGATAGGCTCCTAAAATTAAATTAAAAACCCGGTGCTTCCCCGAGTCCCAGACAAAGACCAAACGTGCGCAGAGAGGAGCCGCAGTCAGATGTCACCTGCCGTTTTCGAGCCCCCTTGCTTCAAACGCTTTCTAGTTATTCGCTCCACTGATGGCAGCATGTAGGCCAAGTGCAACATGTTCCATCAGAGAAGAGCACTTTTTAGCCAGAATGGTAGAGAGCCGAAACTGACCCGTTTCTCTGAAGGGAGCCTTCTGACGCATGTGTCGTATCCCTCCGAGGCGGCAAAGATTAGTGCTCTTCGGAAACTTGATGTCACCCCGTTCAGTGTGATGCCGCACTCTACCATGAACTTTGTGAAAGTAGTAGTTTATGCGAAGAACTCGTGGATTACTCTATAGATGCAATCACATTAAAACTGGCTGACCGTGTAGTGGTCAAGGTCGAACGTGTGGTGAGAAAACATGGTGGGCTCCCGAGACACCCCCCTACACTTTTCGTCACGTTCGACTGTGACAAGCTCCCTGAGTCGGTGCGTGCCGATTGATATCGCCGTGCGTGAAGGCATATGTTCCACTGCCGCAGAGGGGCTACTACTGCCACCGTATTGGCCCTGTACACATTCAAAGTCGGTGTTACCCGAGGTCTATGTAGGTCTATGTAAGTTGCTCCAAGGCCGCACACGATAAGTCCAAATCATGTATGGCCAAGTGTGTTAAATGTGGAGAGCCGCACCCAGCTTCATCGAAGCAATGTGGTGCGTATCCCCTCGGGAAGGAAATCCTGGCCATTCAGGCCCAGGATTGTCTATCATTTCGCAATGCGAAGGACATGGTCCTGGCACGCCTGATGCTGCCTGGGACGTCTTATGCCTCAATGTCAAGAAAGACACCCTCTGCTCCTCTCCCTCTAGGCCTACGGTCGTTTCCGTGCCCATTCGGAACCTTCCACTATAATATCTCTTTAAAATCACATTCTGCGCAGTTGATAAAAAAAGTTCAAACCTGTCGTTAATGGTCAAAAAGGTCACTTAGTAAAGTAGGGTATCAGTGGGAACGCGACGAAACAAGAGCGAGGCTCATCAAGGTCTGGTTCTACTTTGTTGATATCTGGATCAAACTAGGGGAAAGAACTAGACTAGTTAATTTTTTAACCTTTATCTCTAGCACCCTTCTTGGATGCGCAAGTTTAAGAAGATATAGGACAGAATATGGGGATAATGGTGCAGCAAGACACCGATCAAAGGAATGCACCTACTGCAACTCTCAGCATAAGTCGTTTCACCTGGGGCTACTGGCGTTCAACTCTGCCTTACAAGGAATTTCGAGACCCATACAGAACGAGCACTAGCTCTCCCCTGTACCCTTATCATCCCTCGGCTTCCCCGGTTAAAACACCCAATAACCACGAGTTTAATAGTAGTCAAGCAAGAGATTTGGCAGCGGGGCCGTTACTTTATCTGGTTTTTCTGCATGGCCACTTTTAAGGAAGCTTTATGCTATGATGGGGACTATTATTCGTGCCCCTCCCCCCTATCCACTTTTATAAATCACACTACATCGCACTTCACTAAGCCTCTTCCACATCCGATGAGATTGAGGAAAAGAAGACGAACCAAAATTTGATCGGATAGAGCAGTGGTTTTAACTTTTGTATGATAGTGGCACCCTAATTGCTATATAGAAGCAGCCGCGGCACTCCAATATAAAATAATTTACTATAAATTCATACTTACGTGTAAAGCACTTCAAAATTAACCACGATTGACATTTAACCTAATTTAATCGAAATAAGACATTAGAAAATTGAAAATAAATAAATCTTAGGTTTAATGGTAAATTTGAGCTTTATGATTATAACATAATTCTTTACTATTGGGACGTAGAGTTGAAAAGGCAACTCTCATTTCTTCATTCACTGTCTACAATCTTTCGTTGTTTTTATAGTTTCAAAATACTTTCAAGTATTGTTAGATTTTTTTTAGAAATGTTCGAAATTCATATTTTTTTGCAATTTAGGCATTTAAAAATGATTTCTTGGTAGCTCCCGCGTCACCCTTAATTGGCTCTCGTGACATCCCGGCTCAAAACCACTGTGATAGAGGCATGATACTGATGCTGGAAGAGACAGAGTAGAGGGCGGCGTGTGGTGGAGTGGGATTCAAACAGAAGGAATTGAAAGGGATAACTCTGTGTAGTATGTTATACCTGCACCAACAGGAGATGCCGTCCATGCCCCAGTGCTTCCGGTTGTCCTGAGTTATTTTGAGACTGCCTAGGCATTAGTGGGGGCGTGGGATTCCAATAAGAGGAATAAACTAGGGGTAATCTCGTCTACACTAACACCTACACATAGAGGAGAGCCCCCCCCATCCCCCCTTGTCCCCATAGTTTGGTAAATAGCTAATTTTGCAGGAGAGTCGCTAAGCAGCTTCCAACTCATCCCTGGCAGAAACAGGGAAAGGGGGTGTTGGGCGTCAACTCCGTTGGCGAGGGAAGGTTAAAATACCTGCACTCCCCCTCCCCCCCTGCTAGTACACCCCCCCCTCTTTTCTAACCTGCAAGGGGATGTTAATTGTAACATGAACAATCATGCTACAGTTGACATCTGAAAGATTATACACAGTCGACCCCAACGCCCGCAGTTTCCCCTCCCAACCCCATTGCCTTGCAGGAGAATCTGTGGCTATAACTGTTACATCCATTTCCCCCTTTCATCTCCACTTTCTGCGGGAGATGCACACATCGGTCGTTCGCTTTAAAATCTATGGGAAAAAATAAAGGAAGAGTAAAGAAAGACAAAAAGTACGACACCATACCTCGTTGACCAGGACCAAATCACTACAAATACAGGATCTCAAATTATGTGAGTGTAAGTTACACTTTACAGTCACGCCGGGTTTCATGGTCACATTTCTCAACCCGTGAATAGATGAGGCTGCAAAGATGTCTCTTAAATTTTACTTTTGTTTAATTTTGTTGTTGTTGTGATTATTTTCCATTAAGATCTCGGCGGGCAGTCGTAGGGTCACAGCGGGCCACGGGAGAATGATAAACTGTCCATCGGGTCACCAATACCCATGTAACTCTTTTCTAGTGTTTTTTTTTTTACCATACCCTACTTTTTTCCGCAGACCTCCTTCCTCTGGGATGGGTTCCGCCGGGTCGGTCCACGCTGTGGCACCACTCGGCTCCCTGGGACCTCTTACGAGCAGCCGAGGGAGGCAGAGAAACAGCGTCGCGGTGGTCGACTCCAGAGATCACATTTACGAAGAGCTCGAAATGTGTCGAGGTCCACCTAAATTGGCCCCTGTTTCGGGGGTCCTGCAGCAGGTAAGAGGTTGTTTCTTGTCTCACTTTGGGGATGGTGCTGTCATATCTCGGAAGTTGAAGTTGCGGGCTGGCACTTGGGAGTGTTTGGTACCAACTTGGGGTTTAGAACTGGTAGGGAGGGGGGGAATCCAGCATTTGCAACCAAACTTGTAAGTGAAAAAATGAGGAATAGGTTGAGTTCATGGCTCAGGAGAAAAGCAATATGGCAGGTTTTAAGAATGTATGGAGTGTGTTGAAAAAGACGTGCGTTAGGGTAAAAGTCAGAGTGAGTTTGGCATACGTGAGGGTGTAAGACTAGGTTGCGTGATGTCGTCATGACTGTTAAATATCTTTATGGTTTGAGTAGTTGGCATGGGAATGAGGGAAAGGGATGGCTTTGGTTTATGTGGGTAGCTGAGATTAGGAGGGGGGATTTTATTGTAGCTTTTGACAGGGCATGTGAGAGGAGGGGTGTAAAGTTAGAACAGAAATGAGTTATGTAATGGTATTTTGGGCCGGGGGTCGCCTTTCACGTCCTATCCCCTCTGTTTGAAGTCAGTGGGGCTTCACTAGGCGCTGCCTCTATCCTCACGGCCGAGCTGGCTCAATAAACTGCTCGGTACGGGAGATAATGCAACGTGCCCGGTTCGGACACCGGCATGTGATCTTTAACGACTCACAAAACGCCTTGAGTGACCTTAGGACATTGGAATTTCCACACACCCTGGTTCACGGTATCCGTGCACGACTGTTGCCGTAGACGGATGGCAAGAATATTTTCTGTTGGGTTCCAGGACATGTGGGAATTGCGGGGAATGAGGGAGCCAAAGAGTCCGTGAGAACTGGGCTACCAGACCAGCGTTTCGCTCTTCCTCAGACCAACTACAAGGCAGGCCTTCGGGCTACTTCTCAGAGACGATGGGAGACAGTCTATGGGAACTTAAAAGTTTAATGCCATCGCGCTGCGACTGTTCCTGTGCTCCCCGCTCCCCCTCCCCCATGCTTCTGTGGCTTCAAGTCTCTGTCGTCTTCGAATTGGGCACACTCGCGAGGAGCACTGCGTCCCCTGCACTTTACTGCGACGAGTGCTTTGTCCTTCAGACTGTTTGGCACATTCTTATTGAATTTCCCATTCTGGGTAATCTTCGCGCTAATCCCCGGTACCGGGGCTAATCGGGTCGCTACCTCTTGTCCCTCGTATTTGGGGCTATCTGAAACTTTGGAGGAGGCTGGTTTCCTCCATTTTATTTTACTCGCTTTGGTGTTGGTCTCATGCCGACGCTGGAGTGGAGCGTGCCTCCTCCTCCTCCTTGTTTTTGTTCCCTTTTTCCACCGCTTTTTTTTTTTTATTGTGACTTATGCTGTTTGTGGCAGTCGCCAGATAGGCGCTTTAAAAAGCCACAGGCGCAAGTTCACATAAGCACGTGCACACCAAGCATATATATCCGACCAGTAACTTTGATGACCGACAACCGTGCCTAAAATTCCTAATTGTCATTCGACCCCTCCTTTTTAGGTCATCCCTCCCAAATTAGTAGTGATGATCGAACGATCAGCAATTTATCATTATAATTATTACTTCAATACATCGAGGTAACTTCTCTTCGCGTGTGAGGAACATACATGCCTTGGTCAACTACTAATTAGCAATTCCTCATAGTCATGTAATTTCTCCATGACATGATTAATCATTGTTTATATCATCATCAATAATGTTTTAAGATGCAAGTGATACTCTTATAATTAATGGAATCATGTTCGTATGTACATATGAGGCATCTCCGACCTTATCAACTGGACGCTACTAGTATACCGTTATGCCACTATTATTCTGCCATTTGTTATTTCAAAATTTCAGTAATAATTTTCATCTCCATCACACTTTGGGTGTTTGTAGCGAAACCTTCCGATATCCAAACCTCGGCAGATTGTCATTTTCCTTCGTAAAATGCCTTAGCGACAAACCCCAAACCCAAATAAATCTCAGTCATTTCGGGACAGAACAAGAAATTCCTCAGAACCCAAAGCAGCCGACTATCACAAATCTGTTTACATTGTAAGGTTAAAATATGCCATCCAGGGTAGGCGAATATTTGCTTCTTCCAATGACACTGAAAATGCTCAAGAGCAACTCACGTAAGGGTTAAATGTATAGAGCTTACTGGCTCAGTCAGTCAGCATCAACAGAGGTTGTTTTTTTTATCTATTAAACCCAATTGTCAGTTAGATTATGAAGAATCTGCTTTTTAGCGTTCAATTTAGCAGGTTTAATAGAGTAGTATTATTCAATCATCCGTGTCATTATTTCGTTATCATTTTGTTGAATTAGTCAGAAAAACGAGCATTTTTAGTCGCGGGTGACCATCTCATCGTGTCGGTCGGTCCCGTTTTTATGTTTTGCAATAGCATTGTAACTATTCGGCCGATTCTAACAAAATTTGAAAACCTTTTGTTGTTTTACATTCTCTTTTGAATGATATATAATTGTCAAAGTCCTCCCATGGTTAGCCCATGAATTATTTTGTTTTGCCAATAATATCATAACTATTCGGTCGATTCTAACGAAATTTGAAACCCTTATGTTGTTTTGCATTCTATTTCTAACGATATAACTTCCAAGGTCTCTTAAGGTTAGTCTTTGAATTATTGAAAGTTTTGAAGGTCGTAAGGTCATAAATCAGAATAAGTGAGAGCACGTGGCTTTTTGGTCAGCAGAACCTTGTTTGACTTAATTTCAGTCAGCTGTGGTCAACATTGCAATAAGTGGTTAATAATTGAGAACTTTTAGTTTCCTCTTAAATTTCCACTTGAAAGCCGTTTTTCCTCTTTTTTACGGGATCGATCACAATAGCTGAACAAGAAGGCCTTAACCCATTCCCTAGATACAGGGTGACCCCACCAAAAACGAGCCCCACTTTCGATAGGCCTCATTTCTTAATTTTCTGCAAGAATTGAGTGAAACTTTGGTGATAACTAGTTTATTGTGTTTAAAAACATCATATCAAAACATGAGAGTCTTTGGACTATTCTTCTTTATTCTAGAACACGTGTTCGAGATGACCTCCATTTAGCTCTGTGCATTTCTTGAGGCGCAGTACAAAGTTGTACATGACGTTGTTACAAGCCGACTGACTAATGGCTCTGATCTCCTCCCTGATGGCTTTCTTGAGTCCCGTGATGGTCCTAGGTCTCCCTGCGTACACTCTGTCTTTAAGGGAGACCCAGAGAAAGAAATCTGAGGGCTAAGGTCTGGGTTATGAGGTGCACACTCAAAATCAGTCTTGAGACTGATCACACGGCCACCAAAGTTCTCTTTCAGCCAATCTCGGGAGGGTTTGAGGTGGGAGAGCTTGCTCCATCTTGTTATAACCAGAACTTCCCCATAAACGACGGGAACAGGGTCTGCAGCTCCCTCTTGAAGGTTTTGAGGACCTCAACATACCGCTCCTTGGTGACTGCCACTGTCGCGCCAGATTCCTCGAAGAACAATGGTCCGATGATGCCTCTGGCTGAGATTGCAGTCCATACCGTACACTTAGGGGAGTGTAGGAGCTTGGTGGCTACCTTATTTGGTCTGGAGGTTCCCCAGAAGACAATTTTTCTTCGAGTTTATCTTTCTTTCAAGGTGGAAGTGAGCTTCATCTGAGGTCCAAAGGAGGTTAAGGAAAGTTGGTGGTTTTTTTTGTTTTTTTTAAGGGGCTATCTGGCGACTGCCCACTTAGGCATAAGTCGCCGTAAACAAACAGCCTAGTTCTAGGCTACTTTAAAAAATTCGAACAGGAAACAACAACAAAAAGAAATAACAATAACAAAAACAACAACTAAACCTAGTTAAATGAAAGGGAGAAGGCCGGCCTCCCCCAAATAGTACACAAGTCCACCAGTCAATGTGCACGCTCTCGTTCCGAGTACAAAGGACAGGCGGTAGCGACCCCGCCCATCCCAGTACCGGGACAGGTAACGTGCGCGAAGATCACCCAGACTGGGACATTCGACAAGAATGTGCTGAAAAGTCTGGGGGACGACGCAGTCGTCGCAATACGGCGCAGGCGAGCGCTCCATCAAATAGCGATGCGTCACACGAGTGTGTCCGATTCGGAGACGACAGAAAGCGACATGTAGCCGTCGCGGCATTGGGGGATAGGTCCATGGGAAGAGTCGCGTTGCAATGGCACGCAAATTTAAGTTCCCTTCGACCGTCTCCCATCTTATTTGCCAAGCAGTCCGAAGAGCTACCCGTATTCCTGCCATGTAGTCGGTGTGAGGAAGAGCGAAACGCTGGTCCGGTCGCAGAGTCCTCGCGGACTCTTTGGCGCGCTCATTCCCCGCAATTCCTACCTGTCCAGGAACCCAGCAGAAGATAATCTCGACATCTGCACGGCTCGCCATAACCGTGGCGTCACGGATATCGCGAATCAGAGGATGCGGAGATTCCAATGCCCCGAGAGCACTCAGGGCGCTTTGTGAGTCTCTAAAGATCACAATCCGGTCTTCGAACCGGGCACGTTGCGTAATCTCCCGTACCGAGTGGTGTATTGCCACTAGTTCGGCCGTGAAGACACGCAGCGCTTGGTAGAGCCCCGCTGACTTCAAACAGAGGGGATACGGCGTGGAAGCCGACCCCCTCTTCGGACTTGGAGCCATCCGTATACACTGGCACAGTTCCAGCGTGACTCGAGGTGTGCTCCAGAAAGGTCGAATGCAATACTCCCGGCGCCGTACAAGCTTTGGAAGCAGAGGGGTGGCGACAAATAGCCAAATGTGGTACCCTCCAGGGTGGCGTCCTGGGCAGAACCAGGGGTGCCACCGGGCCGAGAGCTATATCTAGCTCTCGAAGGAGTTTCCTGGCCCTAAACCCAAAAGGGCTTAGGGTATGACTGGTGTCTCTCGGCGGCATAGGCACTGTCCAGATCAGCTGCGGATTCAGTGAAAGCTGTTGGCGACTGAAGGAGGTGCTTTGCTCGCGCGTACTGGCGAGTGATGCACTCCACACGGCGCAGAGCGAGTGGCATCTCCCCAGCATCGACCAATAGGCTCTCAATGGGGAAAGTGCGGAAGGCACCGGTTGCAAGGTGGAGGCCGGTGTGGTGGATCGAATCCACCTTCCGCAATAAACGCTCGGCTGCGGATGCATAAAACTCGCATCCGTAGTCGAGCTTCGAACGAACAAAGGATCGATAAAAAAGTAGGGTAGTAACCCTATCAGCGCCCCAAGCGCTGAACGTCACGGAACGGGGAATATCCATGGCGCGGGTAGAATAGACCCTAATGCTGCGAATATGAGCCTCCCAGGTGAGGCGTCGGTCGAATACAAGACCAAGGAAACGGTGCGACTCAACCACATCCAGGCGCACCCCATTAAGAAACAAATCTGGGTCGGGGTGGAGCCGTGGATGGCGGCAGAAGTACACCACCTTAGTCTTGGCCAAAGAAAACCGAAACCTGTGCGCTTTGGCATAGCGAGAGACGCGGTTCAATGTCTGTTGGAGTCGACGCTCCAGAGTTGGCATCTTGGCCGCGCCAAAAGAGATCGAAAGGTCGTCCACGTAGAGCGTAGCGAGAACGTCTTCTGGCAGCACCAAGTGATGCCGTTGATGCTTAGGGCAAAGAATGGACACTGAGGACACTTCCCTCCGGGACACCCTCTTCCTGCTCCTTTGGGCCGGAGAGAGCTCCCCCCACCCGTACGCGGAATCGACGATTTCGCAAAAATTCAGATAGAAAGACTGGGAGGCGTCTCCTCGCTCGCATCGTGTGGAGAGTCTCCATGATACCGTATCGCCATGCGGTATCAAAGGCCTTCTCCAGATCAAAAAAGACCGTGGCGTAGTGCTGTCTACGGATGAAAGCCTCGCAGACGGCATTTTCCAGTCAGAGCAGAGCATCCGACGTGGAGTGGAACTTGCGGAAGCCGCACTGTGCAGAAGACAGATGGCCTCCGCTGTGCAGGAAAAAGGTTAATCTAACATTTATCGATTTCTCCATCAACTTGCACACGCAAGAGGTTAGAGAGAATGTGCGGAAACCGGTCGGAGTAGAGTGATCTCTCCCCGGCTTGCGAAAGGCGAGCACAGTAGCGATTCGCCATGAATCTGGGAGAAGACCCTCCACCCAGATCCTGTTGAACAAATCTAAGAGAAAGGCCATGCCTCGCTCACCCAGGTGTCGAAGCATGGCGCACGGGACATCGTCCGGACCATGGGCGGTGTCCGCGCACGAAGCGAGAGCGGAGCACAACTCGCTCCCGGTAAACCTGTCGTTGAAAGGTTCTCCGCCTCTGTAGGTAAAGTCTAGCCTGCGGCCTTCCGCGACATGACGAGGTGCATTGAATGATGGCGAAGCAGCATCCCGGCTAACAAATGCGGAAAAAGCGGTCGCGAAGGATTCCGCTACAGACGCGGGGTCCGAGATTGCGGTCCCATTCTCCTGGAGAACGGGAGGGGGGTCCTGCGAGAACTTGCCCCGAATACTTTTGACTCGCTTTCACACCTAAGCTAAAGGGGTCTTCCTGTTAAGTGAAGACACGTATGCCCGCCAAGAAGAGCGGTGGGTGTGTTTCGAAATATACCGGAACCTAGCCCTAGCCCGACGAAATTCACCCAAAGTGAAATCGTTCGGGCGGCGGTTATAGCGCATGTAGGCCGACCACCATGGGAGTGGTCGGCGTGCAAAACGGCCAGACGTCCTATGAATAGTAGTCAGACCCGCGGCGATGAGGTTGTCGGAGAAGAACTCAACGGCCTCATCTACCGACCTAAACTCCTCGACTGAGATAGAAAATTCAGTCATTTCCTGAAATGCAGGCCACTGCGCCCGCGCAAAGCACAACCGAGGTGGGTTCTTAGGCGGCAGTTGCCCTGAAAATGATATTTGAATGGGAAAGTGATCACTACCATGGAGGTCATCGACCACCCCCCCCCCAATCAAAATCAGGCTGTGCATCCGAAGAGCACAAAGATAGGTCAAAGCAAGAAAATGAAGCGGTTCTCGGACAGTGATGCGTAAACTCATCCACGTTTAGAACACCATCTCAAGCTCTTCGATCAGATCGACAAGGACTTGTCCCCTGGGATTTCTGGAGTACTCTTCCCAGAGAGGATGCCTGCCGTTCAGATCTCCAAGCAAGAGATAGGGCCTCGGCAACCGTGCCACGAGGCGGCGGAAGGTCCCCGCGTCGAAGTCATCTGACGGTGGAATGTACGCAGAAATGATAGTATATCTCCTATCCAGGTGCAGCTGCACAGCCACTGCCTGAAAGGAGGTATCTAAAGAGAAAGGAAGAAGGGAAACACCATGCCGGGTTTAAACCGCGCATCCCCCAGCCCGGCCATCCCGCAGTGGTGGGGTCGCGAGACCCTTATACCCCGGGAGGGCGGACAGGGGGCATGCGCCTACCATGGTCTCCTGCAAAATGATAGCTAACGGGGAACGGGACGAGACGAGCCTCCCCAGCTCCTCCCAGTTGGCCCGGAGTCCACGGCAATTCCATTGGAGGAATATGCCCTCCAGGCCTAGCTCGGAGGAGACGCGGGGGCCCTCCTCGAACAGAAGACCCTCACGGGAATGGCTGTACGCTTCCCGGGGCGAGAACCCCGGGCGCTGTTGGCCGGACAAAGCGCTGGAGGCGCTGTTGCCAGTGAGAACTTATTGGGAGAGGTTGGACTCGCCATGCGAGTCTTTTCCTCCCTCCGCCTCGAAACATTAGGCGGGCGTTGCGGCTTTGGAGGCGGGGGCCCTCTTTTCGAGGAACCACCGTCTCCGAGCTACTCGCTCCACCACTAGGCGTGGGTGAAGGAGCCGAAGCTCCTTTGTTGCTGTCCTCGTTTCGGGGAACAGCTTTAGGAACCCCGGAAGATGGCCTAGCGACCATCTTCAGGGGTATTGCCTCCTGTGAGTCTAACAACTCGGTGGAGGCGAGTGGCCGTTTCGCCTTACGGGAAATGGTCGCGCTGGGGAAAGAGGGGGGAGCCCTGGTTTTAGCCGGGGCTGGGTGTGAACCCTTTTTGCCGCCAGCTTTACCCGGGGAGCGCCCGGGTTGAGTAGAGCCCACAGAAGGGCTCCGAATGGTCGTGGAAACAACCGTGGTCGTTGGCCTGGATGGTCTAGGAGCAGAGGGTGCCTTTCTAACTATTGAGGCATATGACGTCCCATGCAGAGCCGGGCGCGCCAGGACCAAGTCCTTAGCCTCGCGGAATGAGAGTCGATCCTGGGCGAACGGCCAGGATTTCTTTCTCCAGGAGATATGCACCACATTGCTTCGAAGAAGCGGGATGCGGCTCTCCGCAATTGACACACTTGGCCACACACGATTTGGACTTATCGTGTGCAGCCTTGGAGCAATTTACACAAACTTCAGGTGACCCCGACTTTGCACGTCTACATGAGCGATTCGTATGGCAGAAGCGGTGACAGTAATAGCACTGCCTCGGCAGTGGCACGAATGCCTTCACGCGGTAGCGGTACCAACCGGCACGCACCGACTCAGGGAGCTTGTCACATTTGAACGTGACGAAGAGGCCCCTCCCTGTTTTCTCATCACACGTTCGACCTCAACTGCCCCATGGTCGGCCAGCTCTAGGGTGATGTCCTCAATGGAGTAGTCAACGAGTTCCCTCGCATAAACTACTCCTTTCACAAAGTTCATGGTAGAGTGCGGCGTCACACTCACCGGGGTGCCATCAAGTGTCCGAACAGCACTTATCTTGGCCGCCTCGGAGGGATTCGCCGCATTCGCCAGAAGGCTTCCGTCCGAGAAACGGGTCACCTTCGGCTCTCTACCAATTGCACTAGCTAATCCTCTCTTCTGATGGATCATGTTGCCCTTGGACAACATGGTGCCATCAGTGGAGCGAATAACGAAGAAGCGCTTGAAGCCAGCGGGTTTGAAAACGCCAGGTAACCTCTGAATCAGGGGCCCCGATGTCATCGAGGCTCCGTCCTGTTCACTTTTGGTCTTTGTCAGGGGCTCCGCAACCGGGGGGAGCAGAGGGGGCGGATGTGCCGATCTTGGCTTGGTCGCTTGCCTAAAGTGGCAGCAGACCCAACCGTCCCCACAGCCCCCGCGGATGGAGAAGAGCCCCGAGTCTTCTTAGTTTTTTTCGTCCTTTTCTTTTTTGGGAGAGGAGGGCGGGTAATGAACCCGCTTCTCACCTCCGCCGGTAGAAGCCCCGAGGCCAGATGGATCGACCTCAGCCAGGTCCTTCTCCGAAATGGAGAAGGTCCTGGTGGTCGCAGGGGCACCGGTCGGAGGAGATCCCTCCCCTCCTTGTACTGCCTCAGAAACCCTAACCGTTTGAGGAGGACCTTGCATAGGGGCGGATTCGGGTTCGGTGTTTGGCGCCGAGCCCCGATTCCCCTTCCATGGAAGGCCCTACCCTCTTAGGCTGGGTTTCCTCAAGGACCATGTCTATCACAGGAGGGGCCTCCAGTTGGCCATCTCCTCCCAGGACATCGCAGGTCCCCTTGGCAGCGTCAAGAGTCTTTTTTGGGGAGGCACAGGCCTTGACCCCGCAAGGTTTAATATTCTTGCCAGCAGGTCTTTTGAGGGAAGCGACCGAAGGGGCCTGGCTTCCCTCTCCCCCTTAAGGGGGTTTGCCCTACCGAGCCGCTTACACAAGGGGCAGTCGGCAACGGGCTGCCTGCTGGCTTTCTTGGCAGTCACCTTAGAAAGAAAAGGAGGGACTGCCGCTGGAAATAGGGAGGTGCCCGAAAGCACCTATAGAGAAGGGGGTGAGGGGGAGTCCCCTATACCCGTAGGCGTAGGAGAGGAGTAAGCCTCCTCTCCGGTTAAAGAAGTATGGAGGGTCCCCTGCGCAAGCACAAGGGGTGGTACCTCCATTTTTTCGGTGGAGCTGCCCGACGGCGGCTCCGTTGATGTTACAGGGGAAGTTGGAGGTTGTTTTTTTTTTATATTCACCATTGGGCATTTTGACCCCCCTTTTTACACGAGACGCAATAGCTCACCACCTCTCACAGTTGCCCGCACTGCAAGAGATGCTTGCAGGGCCGGCAGAGCCAGGCGCCGCCATTTGGGACCACCACTCCCGCCTGGTGGCCTGGCAGTCCATCGGCATGGCGGCTCCACATTAGACACGGCGTAAAATTGATAAAATGTGAACAGGAGAGGAAAAGGGATGGGAGGAAGGTATGGGTGGGGATGAAGCAGGTTATTAAAAAAAACCATCCCGAACCGGAGCTCAGGGGTTAGGGAACATTGTCCCCTCCCCGCTCAGCCCCGATCCGGGAGGGTTGGCTTGAGAAGAAGGTCAGCATCTACCCTGTGAAATTAGAGGCTGACCAGAGAAAGTTGTGGGAGACGTTGTATGAAAAGCGACGAGCTAGGGGAGAAATACAGGCTATCTGAAGGAAGGAAGAGAGGCTAAACTGGAGCCGGACGGAGCGCTGGATCCGGTCAGCACGGCGGCTAGGATGGCAAATCGCCGCGCCCCTTACGGGGTAAGGAAAGTTGGGGTCTCCTGAATCTTCTCCAGTATCTTGACTGCCATAGCCTTTCTCTGCTCCTTGTCTGAGGCTGTAAGGGTCTGCTTCGTCAGTATCATGTTGGGGTAGGCCTGTTCATCCATTACTAGCACTCGCCTGCATGTCTCACGGGATATACCGAGGGACTGTCTTCGCTTGCACACAGTGTGTTTTGGACTCTGCTGAACTGACTCTCTCACGCTCTCGACCAGCTCAGCTGTACGCTTCCTGGGGCGTCCTGAATGGCTTGGACGGTTGTCACTGGCTGCATTGAGGTTCTCCACTGTCCCATAGTTCTCGAAGTGGTCCACCCAGTCCTGAATTCTGCTCTTGGGGCTTTTCCACCATCGTACTGATGCACGAAAGTGTCCTGTACTTTCTTGAAATAGCCTGTCTTGTAGTAATGTTTGACGCAGTATATTCTTTGCTGGAGCTCCCCTTGAGATCTAGTTGTGTTCACAGGCCTTGCTTCTGTCATGTCCTACAAATGTATATACAATACCATCAACCTATCGTATCCAACATCGGGAGAACTGGTGGGCCTCTCGGCTCAAGCGCGTACAAGGAAGGCTAAGGTGCTACTGGCAACTGTCATCCTACAGCCATTGCCTTGAGAAACTGGTGGCTTCTCCATGGTCCACATTTGCACCTATTTAACACCTACCATCTTTTCATTAATCTCAACTTCTATCTAGTATTAGAGTGCTGACCGGCTACCTCATGCCGTGTAAGAATCGAGGCTTTGTAACCTACAAACCCTCTGATGCCCAAATTGGAGTGTTTGTATATATATATATATATATATATATATATATATATATATATATATATATATATATATATATATATATATATAATAACCCTTAAATTAATATATATTAAGAGTTAAAGTGGCTTGAAATTATGTGGTTTCACTATCACCATAGACTCTTAGAGGGTTAACACTCACACGTTGCAAGAGACCAAGATTGAGAGGTCCTGTTAGTTCTACGCGTATTTGGTCCCGAAGTAAGGAGCAGGACTAACGTACTGGTGTGAATTGTGAAGTTTGAAAATTAGAGCTCGTGGTAACTTGAATTAGTGGTTTAAATTTTTAACAAAGGGTTTCACGATGGAGTATAAGATTAGAAATTGAACTTGACGTTGACAAAGAAAAAACAAAAGAATAATTAATCTTCTTACTTCACAGATGGAAATTGGTTGAACACTTCCCCCCCCCCAAAACTATAAAAAATATATTTAGAGGCAAAGTTCGTCAATAGCGAGGTGATAGGTGATTAAGGGTAGTTAAGCAGGTTTGAAAGAGTAGCTTTTAATAGAAAGGAGTGAATAAAGAGCTCGTAAAGGCGTTCTGATTTTAAGTAGAGAAACAGCCCCTATTCAAATTGACGAAAAGGCAGTCCCTACGCTCCAAGGGAGAGGAAACGTTATAAACGAAGTCCAGCATGCGTTAAAACTCAAGGCATCACCCAGGGTATAACTCCAGGTTCGGGGACGATCCCCACAAAAGATCCATCCGCAAACCAGGAGCAATAAACTTGATGACAACTAAATTTGGAAACTAAAAACCCGCCATAAAACTGACCAGTCTGTAAGGGGAATATTCGAAAAAGCTTAATATGTGTCGAAATAAACGATAAAACAGGGTAGAGAGACAAAAAAAAGGGTATAAGGCAAAAATATATCAGTTCGATGGATAATTCTAATAGTCCTGGGTATTGAGAGGTAATTAATGGAATGAGACTTTTTCACCCCGACCACTGCAAGCATAAGTAGGAGCCGCCTCTCTTCTCTTGTTCCTCAATTGAGAAGTATGACCTTTGGAGCTTTATCGGCCGGAGTACGACTTTAGGTCGGTCGGCTATGCCTCTGACACAATCAACATCTTTTCCGTACCGTGGCAGATAGACCGTGAAAGCTCCCCTAATTTTAGATTGGATAGGTGATAGTGACTAGATAGTCAAGAGCTATTCTTAGTATCAAGGGCACTACCCTCATGTTTCAAAGTTTTCACGCGAAGCTACTGTAACGAAACGTCGTCTATCCCTAGCATCGGTAGAATGCCCATGGTCACTTCCTTGTGGTGGTGAGAGGGGGGCTCAAAAAGATAAGGCGAAAACTAACGATTGCGTCTCCCGCAGAAAGTTTGTAAGGAGAGATGTGTAGATAGCAGTGAAAATAGAGGCAGTGAGATGTGTGGAAAATAAAGGACCGCATATCCTCCTACAGGCATTGTGGCTGGAAAGGCACACAATCTGCGGTCGTTGGGACCGAGATGGCACACATTCCTCTAGATGCAGCATGTTCCCACGTATACTATGTGGGTACCACGGTTTTGACCCAAGAGGAAGGCCACTTCGGGCAACCTCTTGATGCAAAGTACACCAGATTTTCGCCTTTTCCAGGAGGCTGTCGCTGCCTTCTGCATTGAAAAGTGATCAGCCCAAACGAAAGATCCTGCGCTAGAGTACCCCCTCCCCCAAGACAAAAGGCTATCGTCTCCAATACCCTCAAGCCCACTATTATGGGAGGACAGGAAGAAGGGGCTCAGTCCAAAATACAAGGAGATAGCAAAACGAGAAAGGCTTAACTACCTCCCCCCCCCCTCTCCCAGGGATTGGCAAGGGAAAGATAGATAAACAATTTGCTATCTCTCTGTGGGACTTGTTCGAAGTGGGGCCTACTTCCCTCGGTGCTGACACTGGTAGGGGGCAAAAGAGAAGTTAAAATAGAGTCAACAAGGAGTAACAACAAGGAAAGAAGGTACCCTAGGAGACCTTACGGTCCATTCAAAGAGGGTACCTTTGGACTAGCAATTGAGCGGGCACAAGGCTGCTCAATTGTTTTGCGTCCCTAAACGGCCACTTTTCAAGACTTTGTCTAGTCTTGACTTGAACTGGTCAACAGATTCACTGTTGACAACTTCCACTGGAAGTGCGTTCCACATACCGCAGATACTGTAAGTGAAAAAAATTCCACACAGATTGCGGTTGTAACGCTTCAGTTCAAGTTTGTGTCCGTGATTGCGCGTTCTGTTCTCACTCAGTGTGAAAATATCCCGATAGTCAACATTGTCGAACCCTCGAAGTATTTTGAAAACTTCGATGAGCTGACCACGCTGTCTACGGGTTTCCAGCGAGAACAGATCTAATTCCCTTAGTCTATCCTCATAACTTTTATGTCGGATAGAGGGAATCAGCTTGGTTGCCCTGGCTTGTACGCGTTCCAATCTCGCGATGTCCTTTCGCAATGAAGGACTCCAAAATTGTACGGCATACCATACTCCAGGTGCGGTCGGACAAGTGAGTTGTACAGGCACAGTACAATCTCCTGGTTCCGATAACCAAACTGGCGCTTAATATAGCCTAGCATCCTTTGGGCCTTTTTCTCCGCCTCAATGCACTGTTTCGAGAACTTGAGGTCACTAGTGATTGTTACACCCAAGTCCTTCTCAGTGTCGGTGGATTCCATAGCAGTGCCCTTAAGGATATACTGAGATTGGGGGTTTCTGTGGCCGATATGCATCACTTTGCATTTGCCCACGTTAAAAGGCATTTGCCACGTGTCCGACCACTCCCCAATCTTCCCAAGATCTTCCTGCAGGCGGGCAGTATTTCCATCCTTTGCAACGTTCATACCAAGCTTGGTATCGTCGGCAAATTTGGAAATCTTCGCAACCATGTCACCGTCCATGTCGTTGACGTAGATGATGAATAGTAGTGGTCCCAGGACAGAACCTTGAGGCACCCCGCTAGTAACGGGCACCCACTCAGAAGACTCTCCATTTACCACCACCCGTTGCCGTCTGCCACTTAGCCAGTTCTCGATCCAGCCGGCTACCTTTCCGTCTATGCCAAGCGCTCGCACTTTCCGGAGAAGGCGGCGGTGTGGTACCTTATCAAAGGCTTTCTGAAAGTCTAGGTACACCACATCCACCGCCTTGTCCCGATCGTGCTCACTGAAAACGAAGTGGAAGAATTCTACAAGGTTCGTCAGGCATGACCGTTGCCTTCGGAAGCCGTGCTGGGAACTCCTCAGTAGCAGGTTTGACTCTAAATACGACGTCACTTTGTCCACCATGATGCTTTCCATGAGTTTACCGACTATCGAAGTCAGACTGATAGGTCGGTAGTTCGACGGTTGGTTACGGTCTCTTTTCTTGAAGATAGGAGTCACCTCCGCCTCACGCCAGTCTCTAGGAACGCATCCGGTCCGGATTGACATGTTAAAGATAGCGCACAGATGTCGTGATACTTCATCGCACACTTCCTTCAACACTTTAGGTAGAAACCCGTCCGGTCCAGGGGACTTATTCGTCTTTAGGTCAGCGATCTTTTTCTTTATTTCTCCTTCGGTGAAGTCCATTGCCTCCAGCTTTTCCCCCGAGTAGGAATCCGTCGGCTGGGGAATGGGACCACACTCTTCAGTAAACACTGAAGAGAAGTAGTCGTTGAGGAGGTTAGCATTTTCTGCATCTGAATGCTTTAATGTCCCCTCCTCATTCCTCAAAGGGCCAATCGTTCGACGGATTGGTTTACGGCTGTTCACATATCCAAAAAACTCCTTGGGATTCTCTTTACAGAGTCTCGCCACTCGGAGTTCCTCAGACCGCTTAGCCGCCCTTATACTGGACTTCACTCTCCTGGCTAGCCTCCGGTATTCGTCAAAGTCACCCGAGATCTTCGATTGCCGGTACACATTTCTCTTCTCCCTAAGCAGTTGCCCGATTTCTCGATTAAACCACTTTGGTTGAACAGAGGACCGACGGAAGCATTTCAGAGGGATAAAACGCGATTGGAGACTCATGAATGTGGTTTTGAAACTGTTCCAAGAGTCTTCAACAGCATCGCACTCTTCTAGCCTCGCGTCAGTCAGTCCCGCGCGTAGACCTGCAAAGTCTGCTCTTCTCAAATCCAGTTTCCTTGATTTACTAGTTGCAGGCTCTGCCTTGGGGACTTTGACTACAAATCTAATTAGTCGGTGGCCACTGCCACCGAGCTCTTCGCCAACAGAGAGGTCCTCAACGATGTCATGCTCAGAGGTGAAAACCAAGTCGAGGATACTGTCTCCTCTTGTTTGCTCTCTCACCCACTGAGTGAGGAACTCGTTGTTCGTGAACTCCAGGAGTAGTGCGTTCTCGCCACAGGGTTCTCTGGTTTCCCAGTCAACTTGTTTGTTGAAATCACCCATGACGATACACACTCTGTCTTCGACAAGTTCTCCTAGCAGCTGGTACAGATCTCTGTCCTTTTCAACGAGTTGGGCAGGAGGTCTATAAAGCACTAGGGTCCTGTATTTGGCAGGACCTATCTCTAGGTCAACACCTAGTAGTTCATGGTCGGATATGACTTACAAGTCTAAGACTTGTAAGGTGCCGAGGGCCTTGTATGAGCGATTGCCCGGCGACATCGAGTCCAACGTTCGCCACTCATTAGGTCCACTGATGGAACTAAGTTTGTCCATGTGGCAGACCCTCGAAGAGTGCAGATTTAAAAAGCCATACTTAGTTAGCACTTAACTTCATTACTTCCAGGAGGAAATCAACAAAAAACTCCTCGATCGGGACTGGTCAAAGTCAAACAGGTGGCAAGGAGAGTGGGTGAGGACCCCAAATATCTCTAGATTTTTATAATGTTTGACCGGGACAAGCTCCCTATGTTGCGTGTGAAGGCTTTCGTGTCGTTACCGCAGTGTTCCCGTTGCCAATGCTCTGGCCATGACACGAATACTTGGCCACGAGATCAACTTGTGGGGGGAGGGGGGAGGGGGGGAGTGGTAATCTCCGAATTTGAATCCTCCTGTTCCACTGCAGTACACGATGGATCTGTCCCGTGCAGTACAAAATACGTGAATGATGACTGGTCGCAGCCTACTGGTATCTGTTGAAAAGAGAAGTCCAGGAATCGTCTATGGTCTAAAATAAGCGTTGTGGAATGGTCATCACAATCGCCGGACCTCAATCCGATAGACATTTTATGGTATGAATTGAAGATCCGCTTCATGCAACACCTCTCAAAACATCGATGAATTGTAGAAGTTTTGGCAAAGACAAATGGACCAAAATTGCATCCTAATTTGTAGGAACCGATTTGAAAACTATAATAATCGTTTAAAGATTATAATTTAACAACAAGGTCAACAGACCTAAGTCGCGTGTTCTGAACTATTCTGACCTATGACCTTACGACCTTCAAAACTTTCAACGAGTGAGGCAATCCGACCCATAGCTAGTTTTCTTTTAATAATTCCCGGACTAACCTTGGGAGCACCTTGACAATTATATCATTCGAAATTGAATGTAAAACGACATAAAGGTTTCAAATTTAGTTAGAATCGGCCGAATAGTTACGATATTTTTGCCCCCCCCCCAAAAAAAAACCCATTGAAAAGTAAAGTGGTTACCATCCGACGGACCGACATAGTAACTTATTGAGTCGCGTGCACGCGACTATTAGTCTATTGACTATTAGTGATCCAATTTATAGGTTATGAATACTTTTCGATTCCAAATTTCCGTAGTGTTATTCCTTTGTCTATCAAATTTGATGAAATTTTGTGGTTGGCCATTATTTTATTCCTCTCAATGGCTCTAAATTTCGTTACTCTGTAAACTACTCTTCAACTCTGGATAACCTACTCTTCAACTCTGGAGAACCTACTCTTCGACTCTGGAGAACCTACTCTTCAACTCTGGAGATCCTACTCTTCAACTCTGGAGAACCTACTCTTCAACTCTAGAGAACCTACTCTTCAACTCGAGTTGAGGATCTGTAGACATCGCGTTTTCTCCCACCACGCCAATAGAAATCATGCTTCCTCGCAACACACATTCCACACGATGAGTTATTTGTTTCTTTATGTTGGAAACTCTCCCCCAAGTTTAATTATTATCAACATTCTTCCCTACCCTTATTAATTACATTAAATTGAACCACTCAAGCTTTCTAAAGCAACCAACTCGTCACAAATAGTTATTTAGGTTTTAATTTTCTCCATACTATCACAGTCTGGTCTGGAATAACATTCTAATTTATAGACACCTGTCTAGTAAGCGAACTTGGATGCTTATTTTGTTTTAGGTCAAATTCTCCTCTTTTTTTCTTCTTTTAATAGTCTTGTAATCCAATCATTATTTGCCCTTTCCTGTAAAATTAGCCAATTATTTTGGTATTTTATACAACTGAAAGAAGTAGTGCTGCCGATGACGTACATAGTTGATGTACTTAATGTGTGTATATATATATATATATATATATATATATATATATATATATATATATATATATATATATATATATATATATATATATATATATATATATATATATATATATATATATATATATATATATATATATATATATATATATATATATATATATATATATATATATATATATCCGAGGAAAGTTAACACATTGCGTCTTCAAACGAGGCCAGCAGCCGCCTACTCCTTCTTTGGAGGGCCAGAATGATGTCAGTGCCATGCCAGAACCACCTCGTCCCCGATCGTGCCAATCGGCGCTCGAACGAGAAATCGCTTCAATTAAATAGGTCGTTGTGAACTCGCATACGTGATGGTATTGGTAGAGTGTGCGTGGTGGTTTGTTTTGGTGGATCACAACTGTATCGGAATCGCCCTCTTGAATACCTATACATGTTAACGAATACATAGCATTACCATAATGTGTGCGTTCGCCCCATCATCCAAATTACCAACCCATTTTAATTGCTTTGTGAGGTGGGTCAAACCGTGATATTTCTTCTTCAGGATTCGTGAGGTAGAAACCCTTTCACCGACCGCATCTCCGTTGCCCAAATGGTTGGTGACCTTCTAGCGGAACCTTACACTCACCTCTCTCTTCCTTGACCCGACTCCTCGTATCCGATCGAATCGTCCCTATATCTACCCATCGTGACGTCACAAATGGGAGGGAGGATGACGTCGCGCCAAATTGCCCGCCTTCCATCCGGAGAATGATTTAGCGCGGGAAATAATCGCGCGCTTTCCAAGCTCTTTTCCGCGCTAGACGCCTGGGCTCCTGCAATGGGGATATTAATCCCCGAGATACGGTGTTAGGGGTTATTTAGGGTTGACAGACTTAGTTCCCCGTCATTTCTCTTCCTTTAAAGCATCTTCGGGCTATCCTGCCCCTCTTTCCTTTTCTACTGGGTATAAATGCCCTCGTAGTTGCGCTAGTTTCTATTTATTTTCCAGGGGCTTATGTTCGTATATCTGGGTTTGCTCTTTGTATGAAGTTCTTTCGAAGCTCCAGTATTTAGGGTTAACGTTTGGTTGTAGGATTGTCATCCCTAACTTGTTTCACTCTTCCTGTACTCGTTATTCAATCCTTCTTCACCGGGTGGACTTTTGGGATCCGAACATTTTTTTTATAGAAAAAATCAAATTTATTTTTCTCCCAACAATCAAATAAACACCTTTTAGTTAAGGCAGCGCCTCATCGCCGCGAGCTTTATCGTAGCATCCAACGGATGACAAAAACCACAAGGGCCTATCAGAGGTCACGCGAATCAACACACCCCATAAACTGCATCTACAAGATTGGTTCTAAAAGAGTATCCCGCCAAATAAGGCAAACTGCAAGCTGCTTGTAAGCAATAAACAAAAGTGCAAATCAACTTACACGAACTTACCAACCATTCATCAGCTGGGCTAAATCGTACTGAGAAAACTGTTTTGGTGTGTTTTTCAGTGTATAATTGGATTTCATAATGTGATTACATGTTTATCTAAATGCTCCCGAATAAATTTCGCTATTATAGATTCCATCATTTTACCCACCACTGATGTCAAACTCACTGGTTGGTACTCGTAATTCGATATAATTCTTTTATCCCTCTTCTTATACATAGGTATGGCATTAGCTTTCTTCCATGCTGTTGTTACAATGCTAGTCTCTAACGATTTTCTAAATAGGCAGGGTTGGCAAAAAAATAAAAAATTTCAAAATGCCCCCCGAAAACCCAGGTTTTATTCTGTGTTTTTTTCAAAAAACAAACACTACAAGCATTAGAATAACGTAGAAAAAGAATAGAATATCTCTATTTTTATAATAATAATTAAGTAGTTAAATAATTATATTATAGTAAGAACAGATCACTGATCGAGAATTATGGGTACCCATAACCTGTAGAAGGAGAGATGAATTATAGGTTTGTTGATTTGCCAACCCTGTAAATAGGCATGCTAGGGGCTTACTTAAAATATGAGGGGCAGTCAATAAGTTTTGCAATTCGGATATAAGGAAACGAGATATGAGGAAAAGTGTTTTATTATTTTTCAATATAACTACCCTCGACTTCAATGCACTTGCGCCACTTGTCTCTGAGGCTTCGAATTCCCGACAACCAGAAATCTCCCGACTGCTGTTCAATCCACTCCTGGACGGCGAGTTGGACATCTTCATCGTCTCCAAACCGGCGTCCACGCAGTGCAGCCTTGAGCTGGCGGAATAAAAAGTAGTCGATAGGGGCCAAATCTGGACTGTAGGGGGAATGGTTGAGCTCCTCGAATCCGCACTCGCACATGGCAGTTTGTGCAACTCTGGCCTTGTAGACTTTGACGACTTTGAAGTTGATCGTGGGGCGTGAGGTTTCTAGGGACCCAACAGGCAGAGACCTTGGTCATGGCCAAATTGTCTGGCATTGAGGCGCCCTCGGGGAAAATGGAGCCTCAGTGACGCCGGGGCCTCTCATCTAGAGGCTGCCGGCGTCTTCGAGCCCCCGGTTTCAAGCGTTTTCTCATTATTCGTTCTACTGATGAGTGCATGTTGTCTAAAAGACGCATGCTCCATCAGCATCTGGCATTAGTTGGGGTTCTATGTAGAGAACAGAAGGGCTCCCGCTTCTTGGACGGGACTCTTCTCGTAAATGCAATGGACCCTACGCAGGCGGCCATGGTGAGCGCTCTTCGGACACTAGATGGCTCACCTGTACAGATGGCACCACACGCTACCCTAAATTTTGTGAAAGGGGTGGTTTATGCGAGGGAACACCGAAGAACTGGCCGACCAAGGAGCGGTCAAGTTTGAACGTGTGATGAGAAAACAAGGGGGGTGGGTCGAGACCCATTTCTACTTTCGTTACTTTCGATCGTGACAAGCTCCCTGAGTCGGTACGTGCTGGTTGGTATTGTTGTTGTCCCAAGGCATTCGTAGCACTGACACCTCTTTAGTTATACGAATAAATCATGCAGACGTGCAATTCGGGTCATCTCGAGATCTGCACAAAACTGCTCAAAGGCATCGCTTGATTAATCTATATTGTGCAGTGACAAGTGCGTTTTCGGAAACCTCGGAAATTTTAGGGAATTAGATAAATGCATGGTCGTAAAGTTTTTATTTACATATCACTATGAATCTTACAGTAAAATAGAGATGAATAAATAGCAATAGATTATATATACCCCTAACAATCAATAAGAATGAACAGAATGCAAAATTTGCCAAAACATGTAACATCAGCAACTTATAACAAATAAGGAGATGAAACTCTGTGAAAATCAAATGAACACGAACTTGTAGAAGTTCAGTAGTAGGGTGCCGAGAATGCATGGGTCGTGATGAAAGCCTTTATTCTTCGAGGGTGCGACACCAGTGAGAGATGTGATGCTGGCCTACTGCTCGGTGATGGTTGCCTTTGGTTGCTCATTAGAGGCTGGCTGACGACGTCTTACGGCCTCTGTCAGGTCCTTCCAGAGGTTTTCTAGTGGATTCATTTCCGGAGACTGAGATGGTTATTACATCGCCGTGATATTGTTGTTCTGGAACCATTTTCTGGTTGATGTAGACTTGTGACATGGGGTTTGTCCTGCTAAAAAAATCACATTCCGACCATTTCTGGAGAGGTTTGGGGCTTAGGGCAGCATGGAATCGCTTAGGGCGGTTTGTCCACAGCTAGAACCCTCCTCGTGCAGCGTGCTTATCAGACTTCTTTCCTCCACGGTAAAGTTACGTGTTTTCTCCATTATTATGTCATTATCAGATCCTGTCTACATGGGATATCATATTAGTGGAAAAATATAATGTTATATGAAAACATTTTAACTAACATACCGGTTACTGGTACCAAGATTTCATACTTTTCAATAGCATCACTATTTTAGATATTTGAAAAAAAACGTTATAAGGAAGCTTGTACTTTTATTTTACTTTCTATAGACATAACCAAGGAATAAGAGAAATTCCAGGTGTCCGAAAACATTTGGTCGCTGTCGTACTAGCGGAGAGGGTTTTCCCCCTCTCCTATGTCTATGGGTTAGGCGGCTTTCCCTTCACCCCTTCCCATGGTGTCGCCCCTGGACCACTCCACCTGAACGAACGGTGCTCCCTCTTTGCCTTTCACAGGGGCACGCCAAGAAGGCATCGAGCAGGCGGTCTAAAATCGACCAACCCCTGTCGGGGCTGTTAGATAAGGCGATCCCCCTTAGAGTGGCTAGGGGTGGCGGGGTTCGTTGGGCCAGCTTCTCCGCCGCATTAGACTCGTGTCCTGACCTTATTTGGGGCCAGCGTACTTGCCAGCCCCATTGATGTTTGTTACAGCCCATAGGCGTGGGATAGGATGGCCATTTGGAGGCACCTCCTGAGGTAAAAATGAAGTCAGAGGTGACCCCGCCCCCAGATGGCACTGCCTTCAATTGCGGCGAATAAACACTTGATATGAGACACTCATGAGGTGGCACGGGCCCTCGAGAACTCAGGAGGAGAGGAGGAACCTCCTCCCTCGGTTGGTGTCGCATCGTCAGCAATGAATATCTCCATTTCAGAGAAGGACATTGCTTAGGCTTGCTCGTTCGCACTTTGGGCCTCTTCCGAGGGTAGATGGAATATGGCTCACTCCCCTCCCATATATATATATATATATATATATATATATATATATATATATATATATATATATATATATATATATATATATATATATATATATAATTTATATATATATATAATTTATATATATATATAATTTATATATATATTTATATATATATATTTATATATATATATTTATATATATATATATATATATATATATATATATATATATATATATATATATATTTATATATATATATATATATATATATATATATATATATATATATATATATATATATATATTTATATATATATTTATATATATATTTATTTATATATATATATATATATATATATATATATATATATATATATATATATATATATATATATATATATATATAGAGAGAGAGAGAGAGAGAGAGAGAGAGAGAGAGTTACAAGGAGTTACAAGGAAAGATAGTACCTCAGAAGACTAAGTTAGTCCATACCGAGGAGGTACTCATTTAATATTGATATTCAATCTACTCGTCATAGAAATAGTATAGTAAAGTTCAAGGCTCTCCCCTCCCACCTCTCCCGCCCGATCTTTCGGGCAATGAAAGATGAAAAGATACCCGCTGTGCTAGAAAAAAAGTACACAAACAGGAATTTCGACAGGAAAGCAGAAATGCATTTCTACATTATTATTTTTCTTTTAATATTCTTAATCTAATTATTTTCAGTGTAATCTTATGTTTTTAGTATGTAAGCGTATTTATGATTTTATCTAACCTCCTTTTAAACGCCTCGACACTAGGGCTCGAAACGACCTCTTCCGTTAACTGATTCCAAATATTTACTATTTTATACGAAAAGATTACCGCATACATTCAATTTGTATTTTGGAGGGATTAGCTTCATACTGTTATTCCTTGTTACATTTCTGTTGAACTCGAACCAGATTGAGTAATCCACATTATCAATTCTATTTAGTATTTTATATACTTGAATCAACTGGCCTCGTACACGTCTAGTTTCCAACTTGTAAAGGTTTAGCTTGTCTATTCGTGTTTCATAACTATATTTTCTTAACGAAGGTATCATTTTAGTAGCTGTGGCCTGAACTCTTTCTAATCTTTCAATGTCTTTTCTGAAGGAGGGTGACCAAGCCTGCGCACAGTATTCCAAATGGGGTCTCACTAGGGCGTTATACAGGTTGATTACAGTTGTATCGCTTTTATAAGTGATTTGTCTCTTTATATAACCTAGTATCTTCCGCGCTTTCTTTTCAACATTGACGCACTGTCGAGTGAACTTGAGATCGTTTGTGACATAGATACCGAGATCTTTTTCGATTTCTGATTCTGTTATTGTTTCGCTCTCGAGTTTGTAATCTGCCTTAGGATTTTTATGACCAATGTGCATTACTTTACATTTCTCCAGGTTAAGGGGAAGTTTCCACTTCCTAGACCATTCACTTATGTGATCAATGTCACTCTGAAAATCTAGTCTATCTTGCTCGGTGACTATGCTTTTACCCAGTTTACAATCGTCGGCGAATTTTTAGATTTTAGAAATTATTCCAACGTCTATGTCATTCACATATATAATGAAGAGCAAGGGTCCCAAGACCGATCCCTGGGGAACTCCACTAGTTACAGCTTTCCAATTGGACTCTTCTCCATTAATCACTACTCTTTGCTTACGATCGCTAAGCCAATCTTCAATCCAATTTGCTAATTTTCCACGTATTCCTAAGGCTCTGACTTTACACATTAGGATTTTGAAGACCTCGATTAATTGACCGCGCCGTCTTCGGGTTTCCAGTGAGAAGAGGTTTAGTTCTTCTAGGCGGGCTTCGTAACTTTTGTGCCTGATCGAGGGGATCAGTTTGGTCGCCCTGGCTTGTACTCGCTCCAGTCGGGCGATGTCCTTCCGAATGGATGGACTCCAAAACTGGACTGCGTACTCCAGGTGAGGTCGGACCAGGGAATTAAAGAGAGTGAGAACGATTTCCCTGTTCCGATACCCAAACTGTCGCTTGATATACCCCAAGATTCTCTGGGCTTTCTTCTCCGCCTCGATGCACTGCTTGGAAAACTTGAGGTCGCTGGTGATCACGACTCCCAAGTCTTTTTCCATGTCTTTGCTCTCGAGCGCCGAGTTTTTGAGGCTGTAGACGGCTTGGGGATTTCTGTGGCCGATGTGCATCACCTTGCACTTTTCGACATTAAACGGCATTTGCCATTTGTCTGACCACTCCCCGAGTTTCCTCAAGTCGGCTTGGAGTCTCTCGACGTTTTCCGCGTCTGCCACGTTCATACCTAGTTTGGTATCGTCGGCAAATTTGGAAATCCTCGCAGTTATGCCATCATCTATGTCGTTTACATAGATGATGAAGAGTAGGGGGCCCAGCACGGAGCCTTGGGGAACGCCGCTTGTTACCGGTAGCCAACCGGACGTTTGCCCGTTCACCACTACTCGCTGCCTTCGACTATGCAGCCAGTTTTCGATCCAGTCACCTACAGCTCCGGCGATGCCTAGCGCTCGAACCTTTTTCAGCAATCGGCGGTGGGGCACCTTGTCGAAGGCCTTCTTCAAGTCGAGGTAGATGACATCCACCGCCTTCTCCCGGTCGTGCTCGCTGAACACGAAGTGGAAGAATTCCAAAAGGTTCGTTAGGCATGACCTGTGCCGCCGGAACCCGTGTTGGGAATTCCTCAATAGGTGGTTGGACTCGACGTGCTGCGTTATTTCGTCAACCAGGATACTTTCCATCAATTTTCCTACTACCGACGTCAGGCTGATCGGCCGGTAGTTAGATGGCTCGCTCGCGTTACCCTTTTTGAATATGGGGGTGACTTCCGCGTCTCGCCAGTCCTTTGGCACGCATCCAGTCTCGAGCGATTTCCTGAAGATCGAGCAGAGATGTGGGGAGACCTCATCTCGCACTTCCTTCAGCACCCGTGGTAAGAAGCCATCGGGCCCTGGCGACTTGTAGCGGTTCAAAGCGTCGATCTTTGAACGCACTGTCGTCTCTTCGAAGTGAAATCTCTCCAATTGCTCTGAGCCTTCGTACTTGTCGCGAGGCTCAGGAGTGGTGTCCTTCTCCTCAGTGAAAACTGACGAGAAGTACTTGTTGAGGATGGTCGCATTCGCTTCGTCACTGAGCTCTAGCTCACCATCCTCTTTCACCAAGGGATCGATCCGTCTCCGTGTCGGCTTACGGCTGTTTACGTATCCGAAGAATTCCTTGGGGCTCTCTTTGCAGAGTCTCGCCACACGGACTTCTTCGGCGCGTTTCGCCACCCTTATCATGGACTTGACACTTCGGCATAGACTTCTGTAGTGCTCGAATTCTCCAGTGTTCTTCGCTTGGCGATAGGCGGTTTTTCTCTTCCGTAGGGTTCTCCCGATTTCGGGGGTGAACCACTTGGGTTGAGTAGCTCCAACTCGGCCGCGTTCTGATGGAATGAATCGTGACTGCAGGTCCATGAATGAGTTTTTGAAATTCTTCCATGGTTGCTCGACGTTGTCACTATCTTCCACCTCTATCGCTGCCACGCCAGCACGAAGTCCCGCGAAATTTGCCTTTCTGAAGTTCAGGTTGGCTGCAGCACGAGCTACTGCTTCGCGAGCTGGGACTCGAATGCAGAACCTGATGAGGCGGTGGTCGCTGCCACCTAGCTCCTCATCTACACTAACTTCCTCAATGATGTCATCCTCGGATGTGAGAACTAGGTCGAGGATGTTTGCACCTCGTGTTGGTTCTCTCACCCATTGAGTGAAGAATCCTTCATTTACGGAGTTAAGGAGCCGTATGTTGTCGATGCGGGTTTCTCTGGTTGCCCAGTCAACGTGAGTGTAGAAGTCCCCCATGACGATACTCACCCTGCCTTCAGTTAACTGATTCAGTTGATTATAGAGGTCCCTGTCTTGATCCTCCGTCGAGGATGGGGGTCTATAAACTGTAACAGTCCTGTACTTGGTGGTACCCAGCTCCAAGAGAGAGAGAGAGAGAGAGAGTGTGTGTGTGTGTGTGTAACAAGGAAAGTTAGTACCCTAGGAGACCTTACGGTCCATTCAAAGAGGGTACCTTTAGGCTAGCAATCGAGCGGGCACATGGCTGCTCAATTGTTTTGCGTCCATAAACGGCCACTTTTCAAGACTTTGTCTAGTCTTGACTTGAACTGGTCAACAGATTCACTGTTGACAACTTCCACTGGAAGTGCGTTCCACATACCGCAGATACTGTAAGTGAAAAAATTTCCACACAGATTGCGGTTGTAACGCTTCAGTTCAAGTTTGTATCCGTGATTGCGCGTTCTGTTCTCACTCAGTGTGAAAATATCCCGGTAGTCAACATTGTCGAACCCTCGAAGTATTTTGAAAACTTCGATGAGCTGACCACGCTGTCTACGGGTTTCCAGCGAGAACAGATCTAATTCCCTTAGTCTATCCTCATAACTTTTATGTCGGATAGAGGGAATCAGCTTGGTTGCCCTGGCTTGTACGCGTTCCAATCTCGCGATGTCCTTTCGCAATGAAGGACTCCAAAATTGTACGGCATACCATACTCCAGGTGCGGTCGGACAAGTGAGTTGTACAGGCACAGTACAATCTCCTGGTTCCGATAACCAAACTGGCGCTTAATATAGCCTAGCATCCTTTGGGCCTTTTTCTCCGCCTCAATGCACTGTTTCGAGAACTTGAGGTCACTAGTGATTGTTACACCCAAGTCCTTCTCAGTGTCGGTGGATTCCATAGCAGTGCCCTTAAGGATATACTGAGATTGGGGGTTTCTGTGGCCGATATGCATCACTTTGCATTTGCCCACGTTAAAAGGCATTTGCCACGTGTCCGACCACTCCCCAATCTTCCCAAGATCTTCCTGCAGGCGGGCAGTATTTCCATCCTTTGCAACGTTCATACCAAGCTTGGTATCGTCGGCAAATTTGGAAATCTTCGCAACCATGTCACCGTCCATGTCGTTGACGTAGATGATGAATAGTAGTGGTCCCAGGACAGAACCTTGAGGCACCCCGCTAGTAACGGGCACCCACTCAGAAGACTGTCCATTTACCACCACCCGTTGCCGTCTGCCACTTAGCCAGTTCTCGATCCAGCCGGCTACCTTTCCGTCTATGCTAAGCGCTCGCACTTTCCGGAGAAGGCGGCGGTGTGGTACCTTATCAAAGGCTTTCTGAAAGTCTAGGTAGACCACATCAACCGCCTTGTCCCGATCGTGCTCACTGAAAACGAAGTGGAAGAATTCTACAAGGTTCGTCAGGCATGACCGTTGCCTTCGGAAGCCGTGCTGGGAACTCCTCAGTAGCAGGTTTGACTCTAAATACGACGTCACTTTGTCCACCATGATGCTTTCCATGAGTTTACCGACTATCGAAGTCAGACTGATAGGTCGGTAGTTCGACGGTTGGTTACGGTCTCCTTTCTTGAAGATAGGAGTCACCTGCGCCTCACGCCAGTCTCTAGGAACGCATTTGGTCCGGATTGACATGTTAAAGATAGCGCACAGATGTCGTGATACTTCATCGCACACTTCCTTCAACACTTTAGGTAGAAACCCGTCCGGTCCAGGGGACTTATTCGTCCTTAGGTCAGCGATCTTTTTCTTTATTTCTCCTTCGGTGAAGTCCATTGCCTCCAGCTTTTCCCCCGAGTAGGAATCCGTCGGCTGGGGAATGGGACCACACTCTTCAGTAAACACTGAAGAGAAGTAGTCGTTGAGGAGGTTAGCATTTTCTGCATCTGAATGCTTTAATGTCCCCTCCTCGTTCCTCAAAGGGCCAATCGTTCGACGGATTGGTTTACGGCTGTTCACATATCCAAAAAACTCCTTGGGATTCTCTTTACAGAGTCTCGCCACTCGGAGTTCCTCAGACCGCTTAGCCGCCCTTATGCTGAGAGAGAGAGAGAGTAACAAGGAAAGTTAGTACCCTAGGAGACCTTACGGTCCATTCAAAGAGGGTACCTTTAGGCTAGCAATCGAGCGGGCAAGAGAGAGAGTGAGAGTGTGTGTGTGTGTGTGTGTGTGTGTGTGTAACAACAAGGAGAGAAGGTACCCTAGGAGACCTTACGGTCCATTCAAAGAGGGTACCATTGGACTTGCATTTGAGCGGGTACAAGGCTGCTCAATTGTTTTGCGTCCCTAAACGGCCACTTTTCAAGACCTTGTCTAGTCTTGACTTGAACTGGTCAACAGATTCACTGTTGACAACTTCCACTGGAAGTGCGTTCCACTTACCGCAGATACTGTAGGTGAAAAAATTTCTACACAGATTGCGGTTGTAACGCTTCAGTTCAAGTTTGAAGCCGTGATTGCGCGTTCTGTTCTCACTCAGTGTGAAAATATCCCGGTAGTCAACATTGTCGAACCCTCGAAGTATTTTGAAAACTTCGATGAGCTGACCACGCAGTCTACGGGTTTCCAGCGAGAACAGATCTAATTCCCTTAGTCTATCCTCATAACTTTTATGTCGGATAGAGGGAATCAGCTTGGTTGCCCTGGCTTGTACGCGTTCCAATCTCGCAACGTCCTTTCGCAATGAAGGACTCCAAAATTGTACGGCATACTCCAGGTGCGGTCGGACAAGTGAGTTGTACAGGCACAGTACAATCTCCTGGTTCCGATAACCAAACTGGCGCTTAATATAGCCTAGCATCCTTTGGGCCTTTTTCTCCGCCTCAATGCACTGTTTCGAGAACTTGAGGTAACAACAAGGAGTAACAACAAGGAAAGAAGGTACCCTAGGAGACCTTACGGTCCATTTCAAAGAGGGTACCTTTGGACTAGCAATCAAGCGGGCACAAGGCTGCTCAATTGTTTTGCGTCACTAGTGATAGTAACACCCAAGTCCTTCTCAGTGTCACTCGATTCAAGAGCAGTGCCCTTAAGGATATACTGAGATTGGGGGTTTCTGTGGCCGATATGCATCACTTTGCATTTGCCCACGTTAAAAGGCATTTGCCACGTGTCCGACCACTCCCCAATCTTCCCAAGATCTTCCTGCAGGCGGGCAGTATTTCCATCCTTTGCAACGTTCATACCAAGCTTGGTATCGTCGGCAAATTTGGAAATCTTCGCAACCATGTCACCGTCCATGTCGTTGACGTAGATGATGAATAGTAGTGGTCCCAGGACAGAACCTTGAGGCACCCCGCTAGTAACGGGAACCCACTCAGAAGACTGTCCATTTACCACGAGAGAGAGAGAGAGAGAAAAAAAAAAATCACCAAAAAATGGGACCTTGAAGATCACTTTTCAAGATCACTTTTAAGATCACTTTTATATGAATTGAAAAAAGTTGTACTCTTGAAAACGAAAACAATTGTTTTGTTAATCACTCCTGAAAAGTATTACTCCTGATACTCCCCTGAGGGCCAAGGCAATAAAAGCATCGCATTCTATCCATGTCACTTGATCTAAACGACGAGATTGACGATGAGATCAAAATTGGACGTCCACATTGCTGAAGGAGGATACTCCAACAAAATTTTCTATGAGGAAATTCATAAATAAACCGGGAAGGCTTTAAATAAATGAGCAGCACAAAAAACAAAATAAGTATATCAACATGAAAACGAAACTAATATTTGGACTTTAAATAAAAAAAGAAATTCAGAATTTAGATCCAAATAATGGAATACAACAGAGAAAAAATAAACTTAGCCTTTTTCTTTGAACACTCGCGGCGTTGTTTCCAATGCTTTAGTCGCTCAAGAACACAGTAAATACATAAGTAGCTAAAATTAAATAAAGTTTATAACATAAATTCAATCGATGCGTTTTACTGCAGTACGCAATTAATGAGAATATAAAAGTAAAAACCGCAAGTTAATTTATTGTTTAACTGCTGTAAACATTTGCTTTCAACAAAACCAATTGTTCAAAGATACTATTCGAGAGACGACTTCGTTTTGGGCTATGAACCATGCCAGCAAACGAAAACAACCGTTCCACTGGTGCAGAGGAAGGTAGCCTGGTGTTATACCTCTTGAATATCTTCTTTATAGCAGGATATCTATCTAAAGAGTCGAGTGACTTACTGGTGCCCTGCAAATAATTGAGGACTTCTAAGTCTTCCTTGTTGTTAGGAGCAGAGAATGAGCCGTCCATAGTTTAGAAGAAATCGTCTTCAGATGATGAGTCTGAGTTCACCAAAGTATTGCCACTGCTGTCAGAATTACAATTTCTGACAGCCATTTGCAGCTTGTCTTTACTTGAAACTTGATTGCTTCAGGGTCGTCGAAATTAGGCGCTTGCAACAATGAAATCCATCTAAGTTTGAAATATGGATGAGATACTGAGGCCAAAAGGGCATCGTTACCTCGAGGCTCAAAGATAAAAAAAATGACGAAATCTGCAATTAAAGCCAGAGACGACTGCTGCCAGTAATGGTATGCAGTGTCTCAAGCACAGGTTGTTTGGTTGGATAGGCTCCAATCTGGCGAGGGCATCTTGAGTCACTAGAAGCGTCGGAAGAAGACAAACGTGGAGTTAAAGTTTCGCTATTTCTGCCTGTAATTTGTTAAGGGCTGTTGAAATTGGTTTTAGAACTGACAAATATTCTGAAATAAATTCCAATTCATTTTTTTTGAGGATGGGTAGTGTCGAGGAACGACACGGTGGTGTCACGCTCTATACAGAGTCGGGCCCACTGGCATTCAACAAGGCCGGCAATTCCCGGCTAAGGGCTTGTGCCTAATTTATATTCGAGTGCGTTAATCCAAGGTTGGGCAATAAAAGGGGGGGAATCGAGATTACCCTTTCAGCTCAGGAGTTATTGAAAGAAAAACCTCTTACAAAAATAATCTTTAATATACAAATAAATAATAGAATTATTATTGGACACGAAAACTAAGGAAACTAATATAATAATGAATAAGTGACCAGCGGTTAATACAGGCAGGCAAGGAATAAATGGGAATAACCTGGGAATTGTAACAATCACTTGAAAGACCATTATTAAACGCGGATTGAGATGATATTAATTAAATGCGGGGAATTACGGGGTGTGAATTAAATGGAGGAAATATCACGGGACTGGGACCTCGGTTTTATCTCTGCGGCGGCGAATTCGATGGTGTTACCGGTCGAAGCCTCGGGGGAGAGTCCGCTCCAGGGACTGGTGTCGGCATGGCAACCAGATGGGAATCAGCACGGAAGGTCTTCTCGAACTTCCTTACTCTTGTCTTGCGGTTGAGGTTAAGGTATACAAACCTTGTAGAGTGGAGGGAATGAGCTAAGATTTGATCCCGGTTAGCTCTCCGAATTGGGAATAACGAAGGAAAGTAATCCGTCTCTTACCAGAGAGATTACGAAGGTAAGATCCGCTCAAGGGATCGTAGTTGTCGACACGTCGACCCAACGGGAAACGATCTGAAGTACGGACGTCGGAAGAAACTCTCGCTGGCAATCAATGGAGTCGCTCGCATAAATACGGCGGGTTTCTGCGGGGGGCGGGGTTAGGGAGAGAGGCGTAGGACATCTGGCGTCTCATGGGAGACTTGGGCGTCTCACAGCGGCTGGGGAGGGGGGGGGATACTTCTTGTTTTCGACTTTCCACTTGGGGCTGATAACCGAGAACAATGGAACTGATTAAACGTTCTGAGGGCCATCAACTAAGTTGATATGGTCAGACTATGTCTGGCATTTTTGTACATTTGACCTCTCTTGGCCTAACCTCCACAGTTAGATTCAGTTCTTAAAGAGCTACATTCATGTCATTCTTATGTTTATTGTAAGAAAATAGCACAATGCACCTACATTTCTCCACCTCCCTTCCGGGCGGGCTGGTTATCAAACCTTCCCCTTCCGGCCCGAAATCTGATGGTCTCCCGCCGGAAGAACCCGCCGACCATTTTAGCTAACCACCGCGTTCCTTCATCGACTGGTTATCGATAGATGGGAGCCCATCTTGGCTTCCGGTGGTTCCCGGAAGTTTGCAAAGGACGAAATGGAGATAATCAGGCCGCTCTCACCCGAAGAAGGACACTTGATATCAAATCTACTTCCGGAGCCATGTGAACTTCTTCCAAGTTTCGAGTATAAAAGATGAATTCTTTTAACCCTCAGTAGTAGAGCTTGCACAGCGTCTGACGGGGCAGGAATTGCCATCTATCTCGGTGTAGTGGTAAATCGTCGAAGCACCAAGTCTTCAGAGAGGAAATCGGTCCCAGTTAGGGAGGCTCCTTACCCCGTTGGTCTGCAAGTTAGTGCGGACCCAAGCTCGTACTCACGTGCCAGAGCCGAAGCTACAAACGGCCTCACTCTGGTTCCCTAAGCGAGAAAACTACATCTCGGCTTTTCTCCGTGACCCTACGCGTCGATAGGTCATTTCCCCCCCCCCCCCCTCACAGAGGCACCCAAGATTCCTCGGAGTTCACGAGCGTGGGGTCCTCTGTAACAAGAAGCTCCCGTCACCGCCTTCTGCCAGCAGAATCGTGACGGAATTGGGACACCAGGTCGGTCCCTGGAGAACCTACCTCATCGTCTCCACCCCTTATCCCACCACATTCACTCACCAGCGCCACCCGAGCATCAGGTTCTAATGTAACCCTTTCCTTTCACATTCCCCAACTTCACCGCGAAGCTTACCAACATTACAAGTGTATAGGGATTTACATAGTGAATAGTTATTTACAAGCCAAGTGAGATATCCGAGATTCACTTGATTTATCTCTCAAAGCACATTATTTGTATATATACTCGTGTGTATATATATATATATATATATATATATATATATATATATATATATATATATATATATATATATATATATATATATATATTTTCTTATTTAGTGTTCATTAAAACTTTATTTTCATATTGTTGTGTATCTAACTTCCTTTGGGTCGCTTGCTGGCAAAGTTCATTCCAATCCCTCCGTAGCCAACCTCTAAGCACTCTTGAGTCAATAAACCCATTCAGGCCACGGGCCGAACGAAGTATAAGGAGTAGTACGACGACTACTCCGCATTCGAGATAATAGGATATATATATGACTCGGGGAAAACTCCAACCACCCCTCGACATTTATATATTTGGCTTAATGAGTCATACATTGAGTTCCATCGAGTGACGCATGGGTACCTAAATTGGACGCTAGTTATTTCGTGTGTTTTCTCTGATGACTTGGGTTTACCCGCAGCATTCCACAGCGCTGAACATTTTCCAATTGCGAGAATGCTTTATCTTCTTTAGGCCAGGTGATTTCAGTCCTTTATCTGCATCAGTTGTTGCTACCAAGTTCAATGTGTGGGAGGCACATCGAATATGGGATGATAGTTTCACTGAATCCTCTCCATACTCTCCTGAATGTTCAGGAAGGTTGCTGATGATAACCTCTTCATCTGCATCATCTTCATCAATGTCGTCAGTACGATCCTGAACAAGAACACCAAATTCTTTAAAGCATTTCACCATGTTCTATGCATTTTCGGTGACGGTAGATACAGCTTTTCGATAAGATAAACCATGCTCAGAGTTGATCCTGTCCAATATTACAGCAATTTTATCAAAACTATGTGTTCCACGAAATCTTCGGCATGCCAGTGCAGCTGATCCTCGCGAGAAGTCATCATTGATCTGGAATGTAAGATTTAAAATAAATGTTTGTACATTATATTATGAATGAAGACTCACCAAATTAATGATTAAGGAACACATGCCAAATAATTGAAAATATTATACTATAGATCTATCACTAATGGTCAATTTATCAATTATAAAAATAATATACTAAATAACATATACCCAATGTGCAGTGACTCCCATGAAACTGCGGTGATTGGTTGAACGTATGTCGCATATAATACACACATGGTCAATTACTGCCAGTTTTGCTTATATGTCTTCCTTAATTGTACTGGTTGTTGTTGTTGTTGCGATAGATCTAGCCAAGGTGCGTCTCGATGGCACCTGAACAGCCGGATTGACGTCTGAAAAAAATATTTAAAAATTAAAATTAGCTATGAAAAATATCAAAATATTTAGCTAGGCTAGCGATAGGCCAATGTTCATACAAATAAAATTAATAAATATTTTAATCAAAGATTAGCTATGGAAAAAAATTAATAAATATTTATCTAAGCTAGCGAAAGTCAAAAGTTTTCACAAATAATATGAATAAATCACTAACTCTATAATTTATCATCATCTTCACTAACTCTATAATTTAAGAAGGGGATTTTTTGAGTATTTGAATAATAATTTCATCTTAGTTTGTTTCTGACTTATGTATTTTTATCAAAGTTATTTCTAATAAGTTATTTCAGAAATAAATATAAGTATCGAAATTTTGTGAATCTTTTAAAACCCAAAGAATTACAAATGGTGAAGGTTCAGAAAATTTATTTTTATATATCTTCTTCTATACTATATTTTAGCAACGTGATATTGTGAAAGGGGAAAATTCAGTTTAGAGTTCTTTTTTAAAATTATTATAATTGGCGAAGTTCATAAAATTTATAAAAATTTAACCAAGGCTGCTTTTTTTTAGATTTTAAATTTTAATCTTAGTAGCGAAGCCATTGCCTGATATATTAATTATTTATTTTGGCCGATTAGCAAATAATTGCTACCGTATTTTTTTATCGCCTGATGTACCTTTTATCTCGATTTAATAAACTTATTATTATTAATATTATTATCATTATTAATCAGATATTAACTATGAAAAAATAGCAAAATATTTGAGTTATAGTAACATGAAAGAAGATCCTTAAATTCATGTAGTTCAACTAGGCTCAATGGTAGGAGCCCATTAGCCACAAGCGAGAGAATCTTCTTTTCAAGGACATCTTTGCATATTGGTTGGTGGTCCTGGTTTTTGCTTGAAAATAACCTTGATTTTGTTTCCAGTTTTTTCGACAATTTGAAAATATTTCCCGTTCAATACCACAAACTGATCCTTATTACTAAGATTCTTCTCTAAATATATTAAATACTGTTGTGGTGGCAACCTAGAATATTTAGTTCCCTTGGGAGTCTGTGGAAGTTTTAAGATTGCACTCATTATTAAAAAATTTAACCTATAAATAAAATATGTTTCGAGTTAATTTATTATTAATACGGATTACGGATGTGTAGTCTATATTTTATGCCTATGTATTTGAAAAAAATATTTAAAAATTAAAATTAGCTTTAAAAAATATAAATTTTTCATAGCTATTTTTATATATATATATATATATATATATATATATATATATATATATATATATATATATATATATATATATATATATATATATATATATATATATATATATATATATATATATATATATATATATATATATATATATATATATATATGATATTGCCCTTGTAGCTTTTGTCATCCGTGAAATTATGTTATGTTATGATATATAGTGAGTATCTTATCAGCCATCCATGTTATATTTTCCATATCTGGATAATATAACACCCTAAACTAACTTTATGATTACTTAATATCCACAACACAGAACCCACCAAGAATTCATGGACAAACTATAAAAATTTGTATATGCAAATTCATTAAAATTAGAACACCCACCAAAATAAGATGGGGATTGGGATCATACGAGGTGAAGGTGTAGGAGAGAGATAGAAGGGTAGAGATATTGTGTGGTGTGTCTGTTTATGAGATGGTTATGAGTGTCAGGTGATATATGGCAATGATTTGGTGAACATGATAATGATATAGTGAATTAAGATATAATTTTACGAAATTTTATTTGGTAAGATATTTTAGTTCCCCTTATTCTTTAAAAAAAGCTTTAGAACTAAAGAAAATAATATTTTAGACAGTGGCTTATCTATTTTTCCAATATTGAATCTTGCTCTTAATCCTAAATAAATTTACTGCATAAAATATATATATATATAAATAATTTAATTTGTTGGTTAATTCATGCTTGCTTTTTTATGTTTCTCTGGAAATAATTAAAAAATAAGATGTATCATTGGTATGATTAAATAAGTAATTTCAGATCGGACTTTATTGTAATGAATTCGATGTCGAAATATGCACACCATCACATCCTCACATGACTCCATTGCGGTACACCCTTAACAATCTTGAAATACAGGAATGTTGACAAGATTAGAAAATGATATATTTCTTTAATCGACGAAAAATTGGAGATGATCAACAGACGGGTCATTTTTCATTCAGCGGAGACGTCTGCAAAACAGCTTCAGATTCCCCTGTAGGCTTTGTGGTCGGGAGAGCAAATTGCGGGCTATGGGCCCGGGAAGGCACACAATCTTCCAGATGACAGCTACATCAAGGTTGTCCATGCTATCATACCTGACATCCCCTGTGGATCATCAGGAAGAAGAAAGGGCGGGACAAACAGGTGATAAAGGGTCAATGTGCGGAAATGTTGCTCCCCCTCACAACTGGTCCTACGAAAGTTTATTGTAACTTTTAGGAGCCAGATCCAACAAAAAACGCAGGTACTCAAATTGCGAACTTAAATAAAATATGTAGATCGGCAGCCATAGAGAAAGGCACGAACAGTCGTTCTGTGGAGGTTTATCGCCACTATCCCTCAAATGTGTACCCCTCCCCCCTATCATTTCGCGAGTTGGGTGAAACCATATTATAGACACATAAGAAAAGAAGAACTACTCAATAGCCTATACGAGGCGACACACTTCCTCCATTCTTTCATTATCTGCCTATTTTTCTTATGTCTCCCCTCCCCCTGGAGCATTTCTCCGAGCGTTCCTATCCCCACTCCATTTCCATTACCCACATTATCTTTGATTCATTTTAAATCATTTATAGCCACTGGGACCAACTACGTGTGGTGGGTAGGTGATTACTACTGGGTAGTAGAAATGAGAGTCTGGCAAATAATAATAATAAAAGGGCAAACCTTGTAAAGTTTTTAAGAGAAATTGAGTTTAGGCTATCGGCGAAAGGAGTCCCTCCCTCCCCACATTCACTTAGGGTCAAGAACTCCAGGGGGAGAGGGGATCACAGTGATGTGGTAAGGGCGAGAGTAAGGCTCAGTTTAATGGATGCTCCTTAATGAATTGGGTGAATTTTCCGATCACTTTTCCTCCGCGAAAAGACGCCGAGAAAGGCCTCTTGAGAGGCCTATGTTACGTTATGTATATAGAAAGGACAGAGAGGGATCGCTGTATGTGATACAGGCGGTCAGGTAGTCAGAGAGGAGGGTTTCGGAAAACATTTAAGAAAAGATAGCGAGAGTTGATAGGTCGGTGGCTATACACCGATGGGTGGTGTTGTTGTGGCAGCGTTGGTTACGTGGTTTTGGACTGGGCGAGGGTTGGAGGCAGGTCACGAGGGCGAGGCTGTCTGCTCAGTTGGAAACGCGTTATTCATGATGCCTACTGGTAATGCAAAGAACGGTACGGGTGACGGGTGTTCGTGGGCCGCGGGATATCGCGGCGCCATTGCGTACCTTCTTACGTCTAACGCCGTATATAGTTGGTCTCTGGTGAGTTTTTCGAGTCGTTTTGTGAGTCTGTGTGAGCGTAAGTGTTGAGAGGAGCTAATTTGTTTTTGTTGTGTAGTGCGTCCATTCTCGAGTACAATAGTGAACGGCAAGCGCGCTTCAGAGCAGAGTTCTGAATGCGCTGAGCCTTCCGCTTCCACGTGTCTCTCGGAGCTACGAGCGACAGTGGAGCGGACGCGAGAATAATTCGCACGAGTGCTTTGTATAGGTGTAGTTTTAGTCTTTTGCTCGAAGAGTAGAACCTACCCAGCGATACGTTTGTTCGTGAGGCTCTTGCTTGTATTATGTTTTGGTGTATATTGAACCTGAGAGTCTTGTCAAAAGTTACCCCGAGGAATTTGGTGCGTTGAGTGTATTCGAGCTTTGTTGGGTTTAAGTGGTTCATGTCTGGTGTATGTGAGTGGATTTGTAGGTTGTGCATGAAGTGGTCTCTAGCGCCGTAGAGTGTCATCTATGTCTTCTGAGGATTCGTGGCAATCAGCCATTTATCCTTGTAATCTGTCTTCTCGTCTAGTATTCTTTGTGCGTGGAGCGCGATTTCTTCTGGGCCTCGGCCGCTGACGAGAATGGTCTCGTCATCGGCGTAGGCCACTGTGTATGTGTGACAGCAGTTTTCTGGTGGGCGTGGGGTGTCATTTGTGAACATAATGTATAGTGTGGGTGCCAGTACGCTTCCTTGGGGAACGCCTGAGCGTGGTGTGAAGGGTCGTGAGATGGTGTTATTATATTTTATGTGGCATCTCCGTACAGTGAGGTAGTGCGAGAGGAGCCTTCTGGTGCAGAGGGGTAACTCCGTATTCTTGGCGAGTTTCCAACGGAGTCCCTCGTGCCACACTTTGTCGAAGGCCTTCTCCACATCCTTACTGACGGAGAGAGTCTTTTGATGTATCTGGCGTTTTTTTTTTTTTTTTGTATTCTGTCGTGAACGATAGTCACGGCCGCCTGAGTGGACCGGCCTCTCCTGAACCCGTATTGACGGGGAGAACCAGTCCCTCTCTTCCATGAACTCCCGTAGGTGGCAGTTGACCATTCGTTCGAGTATTTTTCCTAGGTGCTCTAATAGAGCAACCCCCGTAAGGGGCGCGGCGATTTGCCATCCTGGCCGCCGTGCTGACGGGATCCAGCGCTCCGTCCGGACCCAGCTTAGCCTCTCTTCCTTCCTTCAGATAGCCCGATTTCTCCCCTACCTCGTCGCTTTTCATACAACCTCTCCCACAACTTTCTCTGGTCAGCCTCTAATTTCACAGGGTAGATGCTGACCTTCTTCTCAAGCCAACCACCCCGGATCGGGGCTGAGGGGGGAGGGGACATTGTTCCCTAACCCCTCAGCTCCGGTTCGGGATGGGGTTTTTTTAACAACCTGCTTCATCCCCACCCATACCTTCCTCACATCCCTTTTCCTCTCCTCTTCACAACCTATATTTTTTACGCCGTGTTCAAGGTGGAGCCGCCATGCCGAAGGACTGCCAGGCCACCAGGCGGGAGGGGTGGTCCCGAATGGCGGCGCCTGGCTCTGCCGGGCTTGTAAGCACCTCTCGCAGTGCGGGCAACTGCGAGAGGTGATGAGCTATTGCGTCCCGTAATAAAAAGAGGGTCACCATGCCCATGAATGAAAAAAAAACCAAAAAAACCCAACCCCCAACTTCCCCAAGAAAATCGACGGAGCCGCCCTCGGGCAGCTCCACCGAGAAAATGGAGGTCCCCCCCCTTGTGCTTGCGCAAGGGACCCTCCATAACTCTTTAACCGGAGAGGAGGCTTACTCCTCTCCTACACCTACGGGTGTAGGGGACTCCCCCTCACCCCCTTCTCTGGAGGTGCTTTCAGGCACCTCCCTATCTCCAGCGGCAGTCCCTCCTTTGCTTTCTAAGGGGACTGCCAAGAAAGCCAGCAGGCAGCCCATTGCCGACCGCCCCTCGTGCAAGCGGCTCGGTAGGGCAAACCCCCTTAGGGGGGAGAGGGAAGCCAGGCCCCTTCGGTCGCTTCCCTCAAAAGACCTGCTGGCAAGAATTTTAAACCTTGCTGGGGTCAAGGCCTGTGCCTCCCCACACCACCTGGCTAGTGACAATACTGCCAAGGGGACCTGCGATGTCCTGGGAGGGGATGGCCAACTGGAGGCCCCTCCTGTGATAGACATGGTCCTTGAAGAGACCCAGCCTCAGACGGTAGGGCCTTCCATGGGGGGAATTCGGGCTCGGCGCCAAGCACCGAACCCGAATCCGCCCCTATGCAAGGTCCTCCTCAAATGGCTGAGGGCTCCGAGGCAGTAAAAGGAGGGGAGGGATCTCCTCCGACAGGTGCCCCTACGACAACCAGGACCTTCTCCATTTCGGAGAGGGACCTGGCTGAGGCTGGTCCATCTGGCCTGGGGACTTCTGCCGGCGGAGGTGAAAAGCGGGTTCATTCACCGCCCTCCTCTCCGAAAATGAAAAAGAAAAAGACTAAAAAGACAAAAAAGACTCGGGGCTCCTCTCCATCCGCGGGGGGTGCGGGGACGGATGGGTCTGCTGCCACTCTGGCAAGTGACCAAGCCAAGATCGGCACATCCGCCCCCTCTGCCCCCCCGGTTGCGGAGCCCCTGACAAAGAAGACTAATACCAAGAGTGCACAGGGCGGAGCCTCGATGACATCGGGGCCCCTGATTCAGAGGTTACCTGGCGTTTTCGAGCCCGCTGGCTTCAAACGCTTCCTCGTTATTCGCTCCACTGATGGCACCATGTTGTCCAAGGGCAACATGATCCATCAGAGGAGAGGATTAGCTAGTGCAATTGGTAGAGAGCCGAAGGTAACCCGTTTCTCGGACGGGAGCCTTCTGGCGAATGCGGCGAATCCCGCCGAGGCGGCCAAGATAAGTGCTCTTCGGACACTTCATGGCACCCCGGTGAGTGTGACGCCGCACTCTACCATGAACTTTGTGAAAGGAGTAGTTTATGCGAGGGAACTCGTTGACTACTCCATTGAGGACATCACCTTAGAGCTGGCCGACCATGGGGCGGTCAAGGTCGAGCGTGTGATGAGAAAACAGGGAGGGGCCTCGAGACCCACCCCTACACTCTTCGTCACGTTCGACTGTGACAAGCTCCCTGAGTCGGTGCGTGCCGGTTGGTACCGCTACCGGGTGAAGGCATTCGTGCCACTGCCGCGGCGGTGCTATTACTGTCACCGCTTCGGCCATACGAATCGATCATGTAGACGTGCAAAATCGGGGTCACCCGAAGTCTGTGTAAATTGCTCCAAGGTCGCACACGATAAGTCCAAATCGTGTGTGGCCAAGTGTGTCAATTGCGGAGAGCCGCACCCTGCTTCTTCGAAGCAATGTGGTGCATATCTCCTTGAGAAAGAAATCCTGGCCGTTCAGGCCCAGGATCGACTCTCATTCCGCGAGGCTAAGGACTTGGTCCTGGCGCGCCCGGCTCTGCCTGGGACGTCATATGCCTCAATAGTTAGAAAAGCACCCTCTGCTCCTGGCCCATCCAGGCCAACGAGCACGGTTGTTTCCGCGCCCATTCGGAGCCCTTCTGCGGGCTCTACCCAACCCGGGCGCTCCCCTGGTAAAGCTGGCGGCAAAAAGGGTTCATACCCTGCCCCGGCTAAAACCAGGGCTCCCCCCTCTTCCCCCAGCGTGACCGTTTGCCGTAAGGCGAAACGGCCACGTGCCTCCACCGAGTCGTTAGACTCACAGGAGGCAACACCCCTGAAGATGGTCGCTAGGCCATCTTCCGGGGTTCCTAAAGCTGTCCCCCGAAAGGAGGACAGCAACAAAGGAGCTTCGGCTCCTTCGCCCACGCCCCGAGGTGGAGCGAGTGGCTTGGAGACGGTGGTTCCTCGAAAAGAGGGCCCCCCGCCTCCGAAGCCGCAACGCCCGCCTAAGGTTTCGAGGCGGAGGGAGGAAAAGACTCGCATGGCGAGCCCAACCTCCCCCAATAAGTCCTCGAAGGCGACAGCGCCTTCAGCGCTTTGTCCGGCCAACAGCGCCCGGGGTTCTGCCCCCGGGAAGCGTACGGCCATTCCCGTGAGGGTCTTCAATTCGAGGAGGGCCCCCGCGTCTCCTCCGAGCTAGGCCTGGAGGGCATATTCCTTCAATGGAATTGCCGTGGACTCCGGGCCAACTGGGAGGAGCTGCGGAGGCTCGTCTCGTCCCGTTCCCCGTTAGCTATTTTTTTGCAGGAGACCATGCTAGGTGCGTGTCCCCTCCCTGCCCTCCCGGGGTATAAGGGTCTTGCGACCCCACCACCGCGGGATGGCCGGGCTGGGGGATGCGCGGTTTACACCCGGCATGATGTCTCCGTTCTTCCTTTCTCTTTAGATACCTCCTTTCAGGCAGTGGCTGTGCAGCTGCACCTGGATAGGAGGTATACTATCATTTCTGCGTACATTCCACCGTCAGCTGACTTCGACGCGGGGGACTTCCGCCGCGTCGTTGCACGGTTGCCGAGGCCCTATCTCTTGCTTGGAGATCTGAACGGCAGGCATCCTCTCTGGGGAGATTACTCCATAAATCCCAGGGGACAAGTCCTTGCCGATCTGATCGAAGAGCTTGAGATGGGTGTCCTAAACGTGGATGAGTTTACGCATCACTGTCCGAGAACCGCTTCATTTTCTTGCCTTGACCTATCTTTGTGCTCTTCGGATGCACAGCCTGATTTTGATTGGGGGGTGGTCGATGACCTCCATGGTAGTGATCACTTTCCCATTCAAATATCATTTTCAGGGCAACTGCCGCCTGAGAGACCACCTCGATGGTGCTTGGCGCGGGCGCGGTGGCCTGCATTTCAGGAAATGACTGAATTCTCTATCTCAGTCGAGGAGTTTAGGTCGGTAGATGAGGCCGTTGAGTTCTTCTCCGGCAACCTCATCGCCGTGGGCCTGACTACTATTCCTAGGACGTCTGGCCGTTTTGCACGCCGACCACTCCCATGGTGGTCGGCCGAGTGTGAGACGGCCCTCAAACAGAAGCGTTATGCCTACATGCGCTATAAGCGCTGCCCGAACGATTTCACTGTCGCTGAATTTCGTCGGGCTAGGGCTAGGTTCCGGTATATTTCGAAGCACGCCCGCCGCTCTTCTTGGCGGGCATACGTGTCTTCACTTAACGGGAAGACCCCTTTAGCTGAGGTGTGGAAGCGAGTCAAAAGGATTCGGGGCAAGTTCTCGCAGGACCCCCCTCCCGTTCTCCAGGAGAATGGGACCGCAATCTCGGACCCCGCGTCCGTGGTGGAATCCTTAGCGACCGCTTTTTCCGCATTCTCTAGCCGTGATGCTGCTCCGCCAGCATTCAATGCACGTCGTGATGTCGCGGAAGGCCGCCGGCTGGACTTTACCTCCAGAGGCGGAGAACCCTTCAACGACAAGTTTACTGTGAGTGAGTTGCGTTCCGCTCTCGCTTCGTGCGCGGACACCGCCCATGGTCCGGACGATGTCCCGTACGCCATGCTTCGACACCTGGGTGAGCGAGGCATGGCCTTTCTGTTAGATTTGTTCAACAGGATCTGGGTGGAAGGTCTTCTCCCAGACTCCTGGCGAATCGCTACTGTGCTCGTCTTTCGCAAACCGGGGAGAGATCACTCTACTCCGACCGGTTTCCGCCCAATCTCTCTAACCTCTTGCGTGTGCAAGTTGATGGAGAAATTGGTTAATGTTAGATTAGCCTTTTTCCTGGACAGCGGAGGCCATCTGTCTTCCCCACAGTGCGGCTTCCGCAAGTTCCACTCCACGTCGGATGCTCTGCTCCGACTGGAAAATGCAGTCTGCGAGGCTTTCCTTCGTAGACAGCACTACGCCACGGTCTTTTTCGATTTGGAGAAGGCCTATGATACCGCATGGCGATACGGTATCATGGAGACTCTCCACACGATGGGGGCGAGGGGACGCCTCCCAATGTTTATATCTGAATTTTTGCGAGATCGTCGATTCCGCGTACGGGTGGGGGGAGCTCTCTCCGGCCCAAAGGAGCAGGAAGAGGGTGTCCCGCAGGGAAGTGTCCTCAGTGTCACACTCTTTGCCCTGAGCATCAACGGCATCACCTCGGTGCTGCCGGAAGATGTTCTCGCTACGCTCTACGTGGACGACCTTTCGATCTCTTTTGGCGCGGCCCAGATGCCAACTCTGGAGCGTCGACTCCAACAGGCATTGAACCGCGTCTCTCGCTATGCCGAAGCGCACAGGTTTCGGTTTTCTTTGGCCAAGACTAAGGTGGTGCACTTCTGCCGCCATCCACGGCTTCACCCCGACCCAGATTTGTTTCTTAATGGGGTGCGCCTGGATGTGGTTGAGTCGCACCGTTTCCTTGGTCTTGTATTCGACCGACGCCTCACCTGGGAGGCTCATATTCGCAGCCTTAGGGTCTCTTGTACCCGCGCCATGGACATTCTCCGTTCCGTGACGTTCAGCGCTTGGGGCGCTGATAGGGCTACCGCCTTACTTTTTTATCGATCCTTTGTTCGTTCCAAGCTCGACTACGGATGCGAGTTTTATGCATCCGCAGCCGAGCGTTTATTGCGGAAGGTGGATTCGATCCACCACACCGGCCTTCGCCTTGCGACCGGTGCCTTCCGCACTTCCCCCATTGAGAGCCTGTTGGTCGATGCTGGGGAGATGCCACTCGCTCTGCGCCGCGTGCAGTGCATCACTCGCCTGTACGCGCGAGCCCGGCGCCTCCCTCAGTCGCCAACAGCTCTCACTGCATCCGCAGCTGATCTCGATGGTGCCTATGCCGCCGAGAGACGCCAGTCATACCCTAAGCCCTTTGGGTTTAGGGCCAGGAAACTCCTTCGAGAGGTAGATATAGCTCTCGGGCCGGTGGCGCCCCTGGTTCTGCCCAGGACGCCACCCTGGAGGGTACCACATTTGGCTATTTGTCGCCACGCCTCTGCTCCCAAAGCTTGTACTGCGCCGGGAGTATTGCGTTCGACCTTTTTGGAGCACACATCGTGTCACGCTGGTACCGTGCCAGTGTATACGGATGGCTCCAAGTCCCAAGAGGGGGTCGGCTTCCACGCCGTATCCCCTCTGTTTGAAGTCAGCGGGGCTCTACCAGGCGCTGCGTCTGTCTTCACGGCCGAGCTGGTGGCAATACACCACTCGGTACGGGAGATTACGCGACGTGCCCGGTTCGGAGACCGGATTGGGATCTATAGCGACTCACAAAGCGCCCTGAGTGCTCTCGGGGCATTGGAATCTCCGCATCCCCTGGTTCGCGATATCCGTGACGCTACGGTTTTGGCGAGCCGGGCAGATGTCGAGATTGTCTTCTGCTGGGTTCCTGGACATGTAGGAATTGCGGGGAATGAGCGCGCCGATGAGGGCGCCAAAGAGTCCGCGAGGACTCTGCGACCGGACCAGCGTTTCGCTCTTCCTCACACCGACTACATGGCAGGAATACGGGCAGCTCTTCGGACTGCTTGGCAAAGAAGATGGGAGACGGTCGAAGGGAACCTAAAGTTGCGTGCCATTGCGCCGCGACTGTTCCCATGGACCTATCCCCCAATGCCGCGGCGGCTTCAGGTTGCTTTCTGTCGTCTCCGAATCGGACACACTCGTGTGACGCATCGCTATCTGATGGAGCGCTCGCCTGCGCCCTATTGCAACGACTGCGTCGTCCCCCAGACTGTTCGGCACATTCTTGTCGAATGTCCCAGTCTGGGTGATCTTCGCGCACGATACCTGTCCCAGTACCGGGATGGGCGGGGTCGCTACCGCCTGTCCCTTGTGCTCGGGACAGATTCGTGCACATTGACTTGTGGACTTAATGACTTCTTGGGAGAGGCCGGCCTTCTCCCTATTATTTAAGCAAGGTTTGTTTGTTGTTATTTTTTGTATTTGTTTTTTTTTTGTTTTTTGTTTGTTTTTTCCTTTAGTTGCACGCTCCTGCGCCGGGGGGACCTCTCCCCGACGCACCAGCTTGCTTCCTTTCCCCCTTTTGGGGGTGTTGTTTTTTTGTTTTTTTTGTTTGTTTTTTTTTCTCTTTAATTTATTTTAAAGTAGCCTAGAACTAGGCCAGTTTTAATACGGCGACTAATGCCCAAGTAGGCAGTCGCCAGATGAGCTCATTAAAAAAAAATAAAAAAAAAATTGGCTATTTGTCGCTACGCCTCTGCTCCCAAAGCTTGTACGGCGCCGGGAGTATTTCGTTCGACCTTTTTGGAGCACACATCGTGTCACGCTGGTACCGTGCCAGTGTATACGGATGGCTCCAAGTCCCAAGAGGGGGTCGGCTTCCATGCCGTATCCCCTCTGTTTGAAGTCAGCGGGGCTCTACCAGGCGCTGCGTCTGTCTTCACGGCCGAGCTGGTGGCAATACACCACTCGGTACGGGAGATTACGCGAAGTGCCCGGTTCGGAGACCTGATTGTGATCTATAGCGACTCACAAAGCGCCCTGAGTGCTCTCGGGGCATTGGAATCTCCGCATTCCCTGGTTTGCGATATCCGTGACGCCACGGTTTTGGCGAGCCGGGCAGATGTCGAGATTATCTTCTGCTGGGTTACTGGGCATGTAGGAATTGCGGGGAATGAGCGTGCCGATGAGGGCGCTAAAGAGTCCGCAAGGACTCTGCGACCGGACCAGCGTTTCGCTCTTCCTCACACCGACTACATGGCAGGAATGCGGGCAGCTCTTCGGACTGCTTGGCAAATAAGATGGGAGACGGTCGAAGGGAAC
>CAXAKS010000325.1:5000-30000 GCA_963969495.1 Ceratothoa steindachneri
GAGCTGCCATGTTGATGGACTGCCAGGCCTGTACTCACCCTTCGCAGAGCGGACCACTGCGGGGGTGATTAGCGTTTGCATCAGGTAAAAAATAACGCCCATGGATGGAAACTTTAAAAAACGAAAATCTCTTCCCATTTCCCTTTTAAGAACAACAGAGCCGCCCTAAGGCTGCTCCACATAAAAAATGGATCTCTCCCCCCCTTGTGGTTTCCCAGGGGACCCTCCATAACTTCAACCCGAGAGTAGGCTTACTTCTCTCCAATGCCTACGGGTGCAGGGGGCTGCTCCTCACCCACTTCCTTGGAGTCACCATCTGACTCCAAGGAGACCGCCAGGAAAGCCAACAGGCAGCCCATAACCGGCCGCTTCCCTTTGAAGCGGCTCGGTAGGCCAAACTCCCTTAGGGGCGAGAATGAAGAAAGGACCCATTGGTAGCCTCCCTCTAAAGACCTGCGTGCCCGAATATTGAATCTAGTGGGGATGAAGGCCTATCTTCCCCCCCCTCCCCAAAGAACATGGATGAGACTGACATGGGGGGGTGGGGTGAGCAAATGGAGCCCCCCCCCTCCTCACTGAGATAGACATGGTCCCTTACGCTGCCCAGTCTCAGAAGGTGGGGCCTTCCATGGGGGCAGATTCGGGCTCGGCATCAAACACAGAGTCTGCTCATGTGCGGGGCCCTCGCCAGAAGGGTCGGGCTGCTAAGACAGCACTAGTAGGAGAGGGATCTCCTCCGGCCGGTGCCCCTACGAGTGATGGGATCTTGCAGAAGCCGGCCCATCTGGCCTGGCGAGTCCATTCCCCGCTCTCTTCTCCTAAAAGGAAAAGGAGTAATAAAAAAATGACTTGGCTCTTGTCCCTCCACATTGGTCGCGGGGGCGGACGAGGCCGCTACCATCCTTAAACGCGACCAAGCCAAGATTCCCGTGTCCGGCCCCGGGCTCGCCTGGGCGGGAATTCCAAAATAAGACCAAAAGTGCGCAGAGCGGAGCCTCGATTACATCGGGACCCCTCATTCGAGATTACCTGGCGTTTTCGAGCCCGCAGGCTTCAAACGCTTAGTAGTTATTCGCTGCAATGATGGCAGCATGTTGGCCAAGGGCAACATGATCCATCAGAGGAGAGCTTTAGCTGGTATAATTAGTAGAGAGCCGAAGGTGACCCGTTTCTCGGACGGGCTTCTGGCGAATGCGGTCGATCCCTTCGAGTTGGCCAAGATAAGTACTCTTCGGACACTTGATGGCACCCCGGTGAGTGTGAAGCCGCACTCTACCATGAACTTTGTGAAAGGAGTAGTTTATGCGAGGGAACTCGTGGTCTACTACTCCATTGAAGATATCACTAGAGCTGGCCGACCACGTTGCGGTCAAAGTCGAAAGTGTGATGAGAAAACGGGGAGGGCCCTCGAGACCCACCAGTACACTCTTCGTCACGTTCGACTGTGACGAGCTCCCTGAGTCGGTGTGTGAAGGCATTCGTGCCACTGCTGCAGAGGTGTTATTACTGTCACCGCTTCGGACATACGAATCGCTCATGTAGACATCCGAAGTCGTGTAAATTGCTCCAAAGCCGCACACGATGCAAGTCCAAATCGTGTGTGGCTAAATGTGTCAATTCCGGAGAGTGGCACCACTCTTCTTCGAAGCAATGTGGTGCATATCTCCTTGAGAAAAATCCTGGCCGTTCAGGCCCAGGATCGATTCTCATTCGGCGAGGCTAAGGACTTGCTCCTGGCTCTACCTCGGACGTCTTACGCCTCTAAGAAAGACACCCTCTACTCCTGGCCCATCTAGGCCAACGAGCACGGTTGTTTCCGTGCCCATTCACACAGAGCCCCGGCTAAAACCAGGGTTTCCTTCCCCAAGCGTGACTGTTTCCCGTAAGGTTAAACGGCCACCGAGTCGTTAGACTCACAGGGGGCAACACCCCTGAAGTTGGTCGCCAGGCTACCTTCTGGGGTTCCCAAAGCTGCCCCCCGTTCCCGAAAGGAAGAAAGCAACAAAGGAGCTTCGGCTCCTTTCCCCACGCCTAGTGTTGGCCAGGTGGATCCTCGAAAAGGTCTCCTCGCCTCTGAACCCGCAACGCCCGCCTAATGTTTCGAGGCCGAGGGAGGAAAAGACGCATGGCGAGCTCAATCTCCCCCAATAAGTCCTCGCAGGCGATTGTGCCCGGGTTTCTGCCTCCGGGAAGCGTACGGCTATTCCCGTGAGGCTCTTCTCTTCGAAGATGCCCCCCGCGTCTCCTCTAAGCTAGGCCTGGAGGGCATATTCCTTCACTGGAATTGGCGCAGTCTCCGGGCCAACTGAGAGGAGCTGCGGATGCTTGTCTCCTTCCGTTCCCCGTTAGCTATTTTTCTGCAGGAGACCATGCTAGGCGCGTGCTCCCTACCTATCCTCCCTTATAGGGTTTTGCCACCCCACCACTATGGGATGTGGGTCGGGCTGGTGGATGCGCGGTTTACACCCGGCATGAGTTCTCCGTTCTTTTCACTTTAGATACCTCCTTTCAGGAAGTGGCTGTGCAGCTTCACCTGGATAGGAAGTATACTGTTATTTCTAATTACATTCCACCGTCAGCTGACTTCGACTCGGTTGCCCTTTCTTTTGCTCAGAGATCTGAACGGCAGATATCCTCTTTGGGGAGACAAGTCCTTCCCGATCTGATCGAAGGGCTTGAGATAGGTGTCCTAAATGTAGATGTTTACGCATCACTGCCCGAGAACCCCTTCATTTTCTTGCCTTGATCTATATTTTTGCTCTCCGGATGCACAGCTTGATTTGACATCCATGTTGGTGATCAATTTCCCATTCAAATATTTTCTGGTTCATTGCCGCCTGAGAGCCCACCTCGGTGGTGTTTGGCGCGGGCGCGGTGGCCTGCATTTCATGAAATGACTGAATTCTCTATCTCAGTCGAGGAGGCCATTCAGGGTCCCGGCAACATCATCACCGCTGGCTTGGCCGTTTTGCACGCCGACCACTCCCTTGGTGGTCGCCCGAATGTGAGATGGCCCTCAAACAGAAGCGTTATGCCTATAAGCGCCGCCTGAACGATTTCACTGTCGCTGAATTTTGTCGGGCTCGTTTCCGGTATATTTCGAAGCACGCCCGCCGCTCTTCTTGGCGGGCATACGTGTCTTCACTTAACGAGAAGATCCCTCTAGCACTGCTAACGGAGGCGAGTAAAAAGGATTCGGGTCAATTTCTCCAATAGAATGGGATCTCAATCTCGGACCCCGCGTCCTCCGCTGAATCCTTCGCGACCGTATTCTCTAGCCGGGATGCTGCTCCGCCAGCATTCAATGCACGTCGTGATGTCGCGGAAGCCCGCCGGTTGGACTTTACCTCCAGAGGCGGAGAACCCTTCAACGACAGGTTTACTGTGAGTGAGTCGCACTCCGTTCTTGCTGCGTGCGCGGACACCGCTCGTCCGGACGATGTCGCGTATGCCCTTCGACACGTGGGTGAGCGAGGCATGGCCTTTCTGTTAAATTTGTTCAACAGGATCTATGTAGAGGGTAACCTCCCAGACTCTGCGAATCGCTACTGCGCTAGCTTTGTGGCAAGCCGGGAGAGATCATTCTACCCTTGCCGCTTTCCGCCCAATTTCTCTAACCTGCGTCTGCAAGTTGATGGAGAATTTGCTACATGTTAAATTAGCCTTTTTTTCTGGACAGCGAGGCCATTTGTGTCCGCGCAGTGCGGCTTCCACAAGTTCCATTCCTAGACGGATGCTCTGCTTCGACTGGAAAATGCTGTCTACGAGGCCTTCCTTCGTAGACAGCACTTCGCCACTGTTTTTCGATCTGGAGAAGGCTTATGATACCGCATGGCGATACTGTATCATTGAGACCCTCCACACGATGGGGGCGAGGGACTGCCTTCCCGTCTTTATATCTGAATTTTTGCGAGATCGCCCATCCGCGTACGGGTGGGGGGGAGCCCTCTCCGGCCTAATTGAGCTGGAAGAGGGTGCCCCGCATGGAAGTGTTCTCAGCGTTACACTCTTTGCCATGAGCATTACCTCGGTGCTGCCAGAAGATTTTCTCGCTACGCTCTACGTGGGCGATATTTCGATCTCTTTTGGCGCGGCCCAGATCCCAACTCTGGAGCATCGACTCCAACAAGCATTGAACCACGTCTCGCTATGCCGAAGCGCACAGGTTTCGGTTTTCTTTGGCCAAGACAAAGGTGGGGCACTTTTGCCACCATTCACGGCTCCACCCCGACTCAGATTTGTTTCTTAATGATGTGCGCCTGGAAGTGGTTGAATCGCACCGTTTCCTTGGTCTTGTATTTAACCGACCCCTCACCTAGGAGGCTCGTTTTCGCATCCTTAGGGTCTCTTTTAGCCGCGCAATGGATAGTCTTCGTTCCGTGACATTCAGTAGCGCTGTTAGGGCTACTGCCTTACTTTTTTACCGATCCTTTGTCCTTTCGAAGCTCGACTACGGATGTGAGTTTTATGCATCCACAGCCGAACGTCTATTGCATAAGGTAGACTCGATCCACCACACCGGCCTTCGTTTGGCGACCGGTGCCTTCCGCATTTCCCCTATTGAGAGCCTGCTTGTCGATGCTGGAGAGATGTCATTATCTATGCGCCGTTCTCCTCCCTCCGGGATCTTTTCTTCAGGGGTTGTTGCCAGATAGGCTCTAGCCTTCTCTTAGCTAGGCGGGTCAGCCCTGGGCCCCTTAGGGGACCCATGGTGCTTCCAACAAGACTTTTAACATGCCCCTCTTTCTTTCCTCTATTATGCTCTTCCACTGCCCTTTATTTCCCACTCTTCCTTCACCTATCTAGTGGGCCTTATCGATACCCGACCTCTTCTCGTTTAATGGATTGATTCCGAATTGTTCTTTCATGAAGGTGAAAGAGGCTGGGCATTTCCACCGCCTTCGTTTACCGCATGCCCAAGGAGAAACCCATCGTTGGTCCCTTTTCTCCATGCGTAGGAGAACTTGGGCAGCCTCCGCTTTCAAAAGATGGTGTGGTGGATCCGTATCCATTCTCCAAGAGGACATACCGGACGTAACTGATTGTATAGTTGCAATATTGCCGAGGAAGAATGCGAGGTTTTTTTCTTTTTGCAATGGCTAGCCATAAACCAAAAACCTCCCCTTTTCGTAAGGGTTCTCGTGCCAAACGTTCCTTAGCTCCCCTTTCAGCCTTTCCTCACTCGTTGGACTCGTATTCCAACGAAAGAGACCCAGATCTTGATTATCCTCGCTTTCTTTTCATGAATTCATCATCCGACATCCCACTTGCAAAAGTCGATGTGTTTGACGTCAATAAATCTTTTGTGTCCCGCTGTGGTGAACCCCGCCGGATGTGGTCAAGAGGAAGTGGTGATGTCGTAGTCGAGGTGTCATCCCACTCTCAACACAACCTTGTGCGAAATCTATCTTCGATAGCTGAAATTCCAATAACTCTTCCCCATCCGCGTCTCTATTTTATCAAAGGTGTCGTCCGTTCAAACGAACTAAAGTACTACGACCCCACCCACCTTCAGAGTAAGCTCAGTACCCAACGTGTCACACACGTATACAGGGTAACTAAAACATTAGGCTCCACTAAAGTCCCAACCGCCACACTGATTTTAACATTTGAAAGACAAGAACTGCCGCAGTATATTAAAGCTGGGTACCTTCGTGTTCCGGTAAGTCCCTACATCGAACTACCCAGACGCTGCTTCAATTGCAATCAATTTGGACATGTTGGCCGTGCCTGTCAGCACCCTCGCTCCTGCGTGAATTTTAGCGCTGATTACCATGGCCCCGAATGCACCAAAACACCTCGCTGTGAAAACTGCGGAGGTACCCACAGTGCTGCGTCAAAACTCTGCTCTATATTTTTATATGAAAAGGAAGTGCTCGCTTTGCGCGACTCCCTACGTCTAGATATAAGAGAGGCCCGCTAGCGTGCCCGAGCACAAACCTCGCCACTCGGCCGTCTCTTATCTGACGTTTTACGTGACGCTGGACGAAACCGACCATCACGCGCGAGTTTCGACCAGCCTAAAGCACTTCACCCTAGATCTACTCGCAGCGTCGAAAACATTCAAAATATGCAGTCGAAGCATCGCTCTCACACCGAGATAACCAATGTAGCCTCCCTCTCCCCAGCAGCTTTAGTTGAGAGAGACGCTCAGGGTGAGACACTTGAAGACATCAGACGCTATTTGCAAGAATCCTCAACATCGACCAGTGAAGGTTCATCCACCCGGCCCCGAGACCCAAAGCCCAGTGGTAAGGTTTTAGGTAAGTTACCAGTGGGTTGCTGCCCAATCCAAGTGGATTCTATACGGCAGCTAGGATAAAACGAGGCGAATTATCTATAAAAGGTGGAGGAGACCACTTTGTGATAAAATTTTTGTAAAACCACGGGTTAATAGATCCTCCCCCAATATGAATCGAAGGCGGGTGTGTTGAGGAATAGTTAGAAGGAACGGGAAACAGGACAACCGGAGATGGAAAAATGGCTACAATCCAATAAAAGGTGGGCAACCGATTGGTCCCCACCGCAAAAAACGACAGCAAGGGCTGATGTGAGCACCACCCGAAACAAGATGGCCGTGAGTAAGTCGTGTGACCAATGCGAACTCTGCAAAGGGCCACCTCCAACGACCGCACTCTGACGACTCGAGTGCCAAGAGCTAATATAATTTTTAATTTTGTATAGTTTGGATGTAGAACAGTCATCCCATTCATTCTGCCTCAGTCTAAAAATATACTCTTATTGAAGGAAAGTAGTCCTTAAAAGGCAAAGCCAAGTTCTCAGGGGGGACATAATGTGCTGAGCGGGCCAGCCGATCAGCCTTCTCGTTGCCCAGGACCCAGCAAAAAATAATTATATATCGGGACGCATTTTGGATCAGCCAGTTGCAAATTTCTGTCACTATGGGATGGGACGCATTAAAAGATCTAATTGACTGTAAGACGCTCCTTGGATCGGAAAAAAATGACAAAATCACTAAAAGGTAAAATTTGGATGAGTCTAAAGGCTAAAAGGATTGCTGAAAGTTCAGCGGTAAAAATGGATGCTGCTGGCGGCAAAGATAAAGTTAAGAATTCTCCTCCAGGGTAGATGGCTGCGGCGCCCACGCCACCGTCCGACTTAGAGCCATCCGTGTAGAGTGGGCAGCATTGTTTGTGTGAGGTTGAATTTTCTAAGATCAGGCTCTTAATGATGCGAGGGTCCATGGAGGACTTCTCCAGGCTCCACATGTTGGTACATACTGTTGGGGAGAGAAGCACGCCAACTAGGGGTCAGTAAGGATGGAAGGGTAAGGACCCTTGGAGCACCCAGGTTAGAGAGATGATCTCCTATGCGAAGGTTCAAAGGGCGGGGTAAAGATGGCAACTTATCATATGCCGCCGTTGATTCGGCAGCATACAAGCATCTCTAGACCTCTGATACAGGGGCCTGCTGTACTCGGCAGAGGTATCACATGCAGATTTGAAGTCTATGGTAGGGCAAAGGGAGTACCCCAATCTCGCAGTAAAGGCTGTTGCCAGGAGAAGTACGGAAGGCTCCACTAGAAAGGTTAACTCCGAGGTTTCGAATGGGGTTCAGCATTTTAAGGGCTGAAGGGAAAGCCGATGAGTAAATTTGACAGCCATAATCCAATTTGGAATGGACGAGGGCTGTGTATAATGTCCACAATGTTTGTCGGTCACTGCCCCACGAATTGTGTGAGAGGACTCTCAAAATGTCTAGAGCCTGCAGACAGCGAAGTCGGCGTAGGTGTGGTAACCAGGATAACTTTGGATCGAGAATAACTGTCGCAGTATATTAAAGCTGGGTACCTTCGTGTTCCGGTAAGCCCCTACATCGAACTACCCAGATGCTGCTTCAATTGCAATCAATTTGGACATGTTGGCCATGCCTATCATCACCCTCGCTCCTGCGTGAATTTTAGCTCTGATTACCATGGCCCCGAATGCACCAAAACACCTCGCTGTGAAAACTGCGGAGGTACCCACAGTGCTGCGTCAACACTCTGCTCTATATTTTTATATGAAAAGGAAGTGCTCGCTTTGCGCGACTCCCTACGTCTAGATATAAAAGAGGCCCGCTAGCGTGCCCGAGCACAAACCTCGCCACTCGGCCGTCTCTCATCTGACGTTTTACGTGACGCTGGACGAAACCGACCATCACGCGCAAGTTCCGACCAGCCTGAAGCACTTCACCCTAGATCTACTCGCAGCGTCGAAAACACCGAGATAACCAATGTAGCCCCCCTCTTCCCAGCAGCTCTAGTTGAGAGAGACGCTCCGGGTGAGACACTTGAAGACATCAGACGCTATTTGCAAGAATCCTCAACATCGACCAGTGAAGGTTCATCCACCCGGCCCCGAGACCCAAAGCCCAGTGGTAAGGTTTTAGGTAAGTTACCAGTGGGTTGCTGCCCAATCCAAGTGGATTCTATACGGCAGCTAGGATAAAACGAGGCGAATTATCTATAAAAGGTGGAGGAGACCTCTGATACAGGTGCTTGCTGTACTCGGCAGAGGTATCGCATGCAGATTTGAAGTCTATGGTAGGGCAAAGGGAGTAGCAGTAAAGGCTGTTGCCAACTGTGGAGGTACCCACAGTGCTGCGTCAAAACTGCTTTATATTTTTATATGAAAAGCAGGTGCTCGCTTTGCGCCACTCCCTACGTCTAGATATAAGAGAGGCCCGCTAGCGTGCTCGAGCACAAACCTCATCACTCGGCCCGCTCTTTGACGTTAAACGTGACGCTGGACGAAACCGACCATCACGCTCGAGTCCCGACTAGCCTGGAGCATTTCACCCTACAGCGTCAGAAATATTCAGAATATTCAGTCGAAGCATCACCCTCACACCGAGATAACCAATGCAGCCCCCTTCGCTCCAGCAGCGCTAGCTGGGAGAGACGCTCAGGGTGAGACACTTGAAGACATCAGACGCTATTTGCAAGAATCCTCAACATCGACCAGTGAAGGTTCATCCACCCGGCCCCGAGACCCAAAGCCCAGTGGTAAGAGGATGGATTCCTCACCTTGGTCATCGACCACCAATATGCGTGCAGCCTCTAGAGATGACTCGGCCGAACCCCGAGAATCTTCAATGGACTCCTCGCCTATGGCTGAACATTCTATGCCTTTAAGTCCGCCCCACCCTTCACAGGACTTAAGCCCCATTCTGATCCAAACGATGGGGGATTCATAAAATGTGCGAAGGATTATTCAAGGAAGTAGGTATAGATACGCCTTTAGATATAGAAGAAAATTATTACTTACAGATACTTAGAGAGGACTTCATGGAAGAGGTTTATGCCTGTGGCCAGATCTATATTATCAACTTGTGGCAGCGTCTGGTGGATTATCTTTGCTTTGTAATTGTATTTCAATTCTTGATTAAACCAAAATTTATCAAGTCTGATTATAGAATGGTTAGGAATGAGTTAAATAAGATTATATAGAAGAACAAAAGGGTTTCAGAAATTAAGTTAGCTCAGGATAGCAACAAAGATCCTAGACAGTTCTTTAGTTACTATAAAATTAATAACAAGTCTGGCAGAGTTAAAATAGGACCTATCAAATATGAAGGGGTTGTGAGAGAAACTGATGAGGAAATAGTTGAGGTACTAAATGGTCATTTTGCATCAGTATTTACAAAGGAGAAACTAAATAGTTTTATGTTTAGTACTCATGGGTCAGGGAAAGAGGTGTTTACTTACTACCATTAGTGTGGATTGGAGGATGATAAAAGGACTGATAGGTGACTTAGATGCTACTAAGGCCTCTGGCCCTGATAATATTCATTCTGGGATACTTAAAGAAGGGGTAGAAAGTATATCAATAGCTCTGGAGAAGTTGTATACTAGGTCACTGGAATATGGAAAAATACCCGATGATTGGAAGAGAGTGAATGTAGTCCCCATTTTCAAGAAGGGTAGTAAAGAGGATCCAAATAACTTTAGACCGGTTAGCCTAACTCCTGTAGTCTGTTAAAATTCTTGCTAAAATAGTTAAAAAAGGGATTTGCCAACATCTAGAGAGGGAAGGGTTAATCAGCGATGCTCAGCATGGGAATAGATCAGGTAGATCATGTTTGACTAATTTGTCTAGACTTTCTGGAGTTCGTAACAAATCAAGAAGATAAGGGAAAGAATGTCGATGTAATTTACTTGGATTTTAGTATAGTATTTGATAAGGTACCACATAGGAGACTAGTTCATAAATTAAAAATGATTGGGATATGTGGGGATGTTTCAAATTAGATAGCTGAGTGGCTGAAAGACAGGAAGCAAAGGGTAGTGCTAAATGGTGTAAAGTCAGAGTGAAGGAATGTTATTAGTGGGGTTCCTCAGGGATCAGTTCTCGGTCCATTATTATTTGTCATCTATATAAACGATCTTGGGGAGGCAGTTAATAATAAAGTGTCAATTTTTGCGGATGATACCAAATTAGCAGCTGTAGTTAAAGATATTGATGATAATTTTAAAGTGCAGGGCGATTTAAATAAATTGTTATCCTAGGCACATAAGTGGCAAATGACTTTCAACATTGATAAGTGCAAAGTTATTAACATGGGAAAAGATAATAGAGAATTTAACTATGAAATGATGGGCATTGGCTGAGCTCAGTAGAGGATGAGAAAGATCTAGGAGTAGTAATAGATAGGTCATTAATGTTTTCTAAGCAGTGTATTGAAGCAAGAAATAGGGCAAATAGAGTGCTGGGTTTCATTAAGAGAAATGTCAGTTACAAAAGTAAGGAGGTTATTCTTAAACTCTATAACTCTTATGTTGGGCCACATCTAGAGTACTGTATACAGGCATGGTCCCCATATTTTAGACACGATAATAACCTTCTCGAGTCAGTGCATCGGAGGGCAACAAAGATTATTCCGTCCCTGAGGCACCTTGAATATATAGATAGACTGAGGGTATTAAATATGTTCTCGTTCGAAAGGAGGTGTGTGAGAGGGGATATGATTGAGCTCTTTAAAATTTTTTATGAGATAGATAAATTGGATGTTAGCAAGTTTTTTGAGTTAGATGATGGAAATCAGACTAGAGGTCACCACTTGAAAATTAAAAAGCAAGGGTGTAGGTTGGATTTAAGAAAATATTTTTTCACCAATAGAGTGGTGGACGACTTCTGGAACAAATTACCGCGGAGGGTAGTAGGTAGTCCAAATTTAAATGTATTTAATAGTAGGTTGGATGAGTTAGTGGGAGGGAAGGTTGTGATGGTTCGAAGTTTTGTATATATTAATATTGTTTGTATATATCTATAGGTGCATGATTTAGTTCTTGACAAGCCTTGATTGGTGATACCCTTGTTTCTGGACGCAATCCTCTGGATGTAGTTTTCTTGGGAGTTTGGGTGCCTTAAAAAAGAGCCCGTTTGACTTGGATGACCTATGATGGGCTCTTGTGGCTTTGTCATCTGTTATATTATATTGTGGGGGACTTTGATTGTGTCTTCCCCTGGCAATAGTGCTTTTTGTGGGTGGCTTTAGACAGATGCGGATGACCTTTGATAGGACCTTGTGGCTTTTGTCATCCATGAAATTATGTTATGTTATGTTATGGCAGATATACACTCAGCTCCACGCACCTCGCTCAGATCACCTGTTCGTTCCGCTCACCCTTCAACCCAATATCCGATGGAAGCAGTTTATACTTCAACATCACTCCAATACCCTCGACCCATGAATCCGGATCTACCGGCCGAAAATCCCTTCTTGATCTTCCTTTTCTGCCAGGTTTTGAGCCCGAATTACAATTAAGGGCCGCGGTCGGTTCTCCAAAACCCACGAAAAAAAACTCAGTTACTGCTCCATCTAGGATCTCTTCCCTTGCAAAAGCAGGCTCCTCAAAATCAGCTCTCCGTCTCACAAGCTCTTTAGGACGAACCTCAGATACAATATCGACCTCAAATGAGAAAAAAATATCCATAGTGGTATCTAATCGTCCCACATAATATCTTCCATTTTACAGGGGAATAGTCAAGGCATTCTTCCAAAGTGGGAAGAACGAAAAATTCATTTGACGACTATCCACTCCGCTGTTATTTGTCTTCAGGAGAATAAACTGGGTATACGGCCCTTCCCACCGGTATCTGACTTTCTCACTTTCAACTCTATTACTGCTGGAAGCTCCTCTCAGGGGGGGGAGGGGGTCAATCATGGTATCTTCATCCCACCATGTTTCTCCCATTCTCCTACATACTACCCTCCAAGCTGTTACCATGAGGGTTTTTCTTACTAAGCTTTTTACCGTTTGCTCTATTTACCTACCCCCTTGTTTATCATTGTCAAGACCCGACCTTTTAGAATTTATAATCCAGTTGCCCTCCCTATTCTTATTACTAGGGGATTTTAACGCCCGTCACCCATACTGGGGTGACATCACTCAAAATGCCAAAGGCAATGTTTTAGTCTCTTTTCATTATCTGACTTTCATTGTGTTTTAAATACTGGCGATTTGACCTCTTATCATGTCCGGACGGACTCTTTTAGCTGTGTTGATCTGTCTGTTTGTTCCCCGGATTGCTTTACGCAATTTTGATGGTCAATTCTTGATGATCGCCATGGGAGTTACCACTTCCCTATTGTCTTTTCGGCCCTTCAAGTTAGTCCTCATGCAACCATGTCCCTTAAGTGGGACTTAGGTCATGCAGATTGGGAAGGTTTCCAAGAGGCGTCCTTCACAAGTCAGTCCTTGGAGACCTTCAATGGAGGGAAGGCAGCAGTAGAATACTTTACATCGACTATCTACAATGCAGCAACACAGACAATCCCACGAAGGCGACCCGCCACGAGCCCTTCAACCGTGCCATGGTGGACCTCGACGTGTGCAACAGCTATTAAGAATTAAAAGTTAGCCCATGCCAGATTCCGAAAGAACGCAACTTTATGCAGCAAAGTCGACCGAAACCGAGCTCGTGCTCTTCGCCAAAAAAACCTTCGTCAGGCTCCCCGAAATTCATGGCGCCGTTTGTTTCATCAATTTCCTCTTAGACACCTACTGCTAAGATCTGGAAGAGGATTGATAAGATCAGGGGCCGTTATGCTAATCATCATATCCCTACACTCAACATAAACGGTTCCTTGGAGATTGACCCCCTGGTGGTCAGCAATGCTTTTGCTGACTATTTCCGCGCCGTCAGTAGTGTCAGCCGTTACGATAAGGCTTTTCAATCCTACAAATCAAAGGAAGAATCTCATTTTCTCAATTTTACAACAAAATTTAACCTTCCATTTAACGCTCTATTCAGCATCAATGAGATACATAGCGCTTTGTCCCTTTGCAGATCTACTTTCTCTGGCCCTGACGAGATCCATTTCGATATGATTCGGCACCTACATCCACACTAATCTCTTCTTACTTGATTTGTACAACCTTATATGGGTGAATGGTTTTTACCTGTCATCATGGCGCATTGGGATCATCCTTCCCTTTGTCAAACCCGGCAGGGACGGGTTGGATGCAGATCACTACCGCCCTATAGCTCTCACCAGCTGTTTGAGTAAGTTGCTGGAAAAATATTGTTGGAGCGCCTAAACTGGTTCCTAAAAACCAATCACTCTCTCTCTCAATTTCAATGTGTCTTCTGCAAAGGTCATAGTACCCTTGACCTACTAGTACGTTTCGAGGGATCAGTCCGGAAAGCTTTCTCATTAAAACACAGAGTTCTGGCCATATTTTTCGATATTGAAAAAGACTACTACACAACATGGGGATACGGCATCTTGAAGCAGCTGTACTTCTGGGGGATGAGAGGCCCAGAAGTATTCTACTGCCGCGTCCACTCCATTGGAGGTCCACAAGGATGCATTTGTGAAGGACGCCTCTTGGAAACCTTCCCAATCTTCACGACCTAAGTCTCACTTAAGTAGCATGGTTGTATGAGGGCTAACTGAAGGGCCGACAGAACAATAGGGAAGTGGTCACTCCCATGGAGATTATCAAGAATTGACCATCGAACATCCGTGAAGCAATTAGGGGAACAAACAGACAGGTCAACACAGCTAAAAGAGTCCGTCTGGACATGATAAGGTAAAATCGCCAGTATGTAAGACACAAAGAAAGTCAGATAATAAAAGAGACTCTAAAACACTGCCTGTGGACCTTCGAGTGATGTCACCCCAGTATGGGTGACGGGCGTTAAAATCTCCTAGTAATAAGAATAGGGAGGGCAACTGGTCTATAAGTTCTAAAAGGTCAGGTCTTGACAATGATAAACAAGGGGGTAGGTGTATAGAGCAAACGGTAAAAGGCTTAGTAAGAAAAACCCTCACGGCAACAGCTTGGAGGGTAGTATGTAGGAAGATGGGAGAAACATGGTTGGATGAAGATACCATGGTTGACACCCCCCCATGAGTGGGGCTTCCAGCAGGAGCTATAGAGTTGAAAGTAAGAAAGCCGGGTACGGGCGGAAAGGGCGGTATACCCAGTTTATTTTCCTGAAGACAACGGGTTGGATAGTCATCAAAAGAATTTTGAGTTCTTTCCACTTAGGAAGAACGCCTTGACAATTCCATTGTAAAATGGAAGATACTATGTGTGACGATTAGATACCAATGTGGATGTATTTTTCTCTTTTGAGGTCGCTATTGTATTTGAGGTTCGTCCCAAAGGGCTTGCGAGAAGGAGAGCTGATGTTGAGGAGCCTGCTTTTGCAGGGAAAGAGACTCTAGATGAAGCAGTAACTGGGGTTTATTTCGTAGGTTTTGGAGAACCGACCGCGGCCCTTGATTGTAATTCGGGCTTACAACCTAGCAAAAAAGCAAGATCAAGAAAGGATTTTCGGCCAGTAGATCCGGATTCATGGGTCGAGGGTATTTTCGGTGTCATAGGAGTTGGTCCAACCACCGCGATTGGTGAGGTTGGTTTATCAACTGCTTCCATCGGATCTTGGGTTGAAGGGTGTGCAGAACTAACAGGCGATCTGAGCGAAATGTGTGAAGCTGAGTGTATATCTGCCATCGTTTGGATCAGGATGGGGCCTAAGTCCTGTGGAGGGTGGGGCGGACTTAAGGGCATAGAATATTCAGCCATAGGGGAGGAGTCCATTGAAGATTCTCGGGGTTCGGCCGAGTCAGCTCCAGAGGCTGCCGGCTTATTGGTGGTCGATGACCCAGGTGAGGTATCCTTCCTGTTACAACTAGGCTTTGGGTCTCGAGGCCGGGTAAGGATTCTTTCAAATAGTGTCTGATGTCTTCAAGTGTCTCACCCTGAGCCTCTCTCCAAACTAGAGCTCGGTGTGAGAGCGATACTTCGAGTGCATATTTTGAATGTTTTCGATGCTACGATTAGATCTAGGGTGAAGTGCTTCAGACTGGTCGGAACTCGCGCGTGACGGTCGGTTTCGTCCAGCGTCACGTTAAACGTCAGAGAAGAGCCGGCCGAGTGGCGAGGTTTGTGCTCGGCCAGGCTGGCGGGCCTCTCTTATTTCTAGACGTAAGGAGTCGCGCAAAGCGAGCACTTCCTTTTCGTATAAAAATATAGAACAATGTTTTGACGCAGCACTGTGGGTACCTCCACAGTTTTCACAGTGAGGTGTTTTGGTGCATTCGGGGCCATGGTAACAAGGAGTAACAAGTAAAGTAAGTACCCTAGGAGACCTTACGGTCCATTCAAAGAGGGTACCTTTGCACTAGCAATCGAACAGGCACATGGCTGCTCAATTGTTTTGGGTCCCTGAACGGCCGCTTTTCAAGACTTTATCTAGTCTTGACTTGAACTGGTCAACAGATTCACTGTTGACAACTTCCACTGGAAGTGCGTTCCACTTACCGCAGATACTGTAGGTGAAAAAAATTTCCACACAGATTGCGGTTGTAACGCTTCAGTTCAAGTTTGAAGCCGTGATTGCGCGTTCTGTTCTCACTCAGTGTGAAAATATCCCGGTAGTCAACATTTTCGAACCCTCGAAGTATTTTGAAGACTTCGATGAGCTGACCACGCAGTCTAAGGGTTTCCAGCGAGAACAGATTTAATTTCCTTAGTCTATCCTCATAACTTTTATGTCGGATAGAGGGAATCAGCTTGGTTGTCCTGGCTTGTACGCGTTCCAATCTCGCGATGTCCTTTCGCAATGAAGGACTCCAAAATTGTACGGCATACTTCAGGTGCGGTCGGATAAGTGAGTTGTACAGGCACAGTACAATCTCCTGGTTCCGATAACCAAACTGGTGCTTAATATAGCCTAGCATCCTTTGGGCCTTTTTCTCCGCCTCAATGCACTGTTTCGAGAACTTGAGGTCACTAGTGATTGTTACACCCAAGTCCTTTTCAGTGTCACTCGATTCAAGAGCAGTGCCCTTAAGGATATACTGAGATTGGGGGTTTCTGTTGCCGATATGCATCACTTAGCATTTCCCCACGTTAAAAGGCATTTGCCACGTGTCCGACCACTCTCCAATCTTCCCAAGATCTTCCTGCAGGCGGGCAGTATTTCCATCCTTTGCAACGTTCATACCAAGCTTGGTATCGTCAGCAAATTTGGAAATCTTGGCAACCATGTCACCGTCCATGTCGTTGACGTAGATGATGAATAGTAGTGATCCCAGGACAGAACCTTGAGGTACCCCACTAGTAACGGGCACCCACTCAGAAGACTGTCCATTCACCACCACCCGTTGCCATCTGCCACTTATCCAGTTCTCGATCCAGCTGGCTACCTCTTCTTCTATGCCAAGCGCTCGCACTTTCCGGAGAAGGCGGCGGTGTGGTACCTTATCAAAGGCTTTCTGAAAGTCTAGGTGAACCCCATCCACCGCCTTGTCCCGATCGTGCTCACTGAAAACGAAGTGGAAGAATTCTACAAGGTTCGTCAGGCATGACTGTTGCCTTCGGAAGCCGTGCTGGGAACTCCTCAGTAGCAGGTTTGATTCTAAATACGACCCTCATTTTGTCCACCATGATGCTTTCCATGAGTTTACCGACTATCGAAGTCAGACTGATAGGTCGGTAGTTCGACGGTTGGTTACGGTCTACTTTCTTGAAGATAAGAGTCACCTCTGCCTCACGCCAGTCTCTATGAACGCATTTGGTCCGGATTGACATGTTAAAGATAGCGCACAGATGTCGTGATACTTCATCGCACACTTCCTTTAACACTTTAGGTAGAAACCCGTCCGGTCCAGGGGACTTATTCGTCTTTAGGTCAGCGATCTTTTTCTTTATTTCTCCTTGGGTGAAGTCCATTGCCTCCAGCTTTTCCCCCGAGTAGGAATCCGTCGGCTGGGGAATGGGACCACACTCTTCAGTAAACACTGAAGAGAAGTAGTCGTTGAGGAGGTTAGAATTTTCTGCATCTGAATGCTTTAATGTCCCCTTCTCATTCCTCAAAGGGCCAATCGTTTGACGGATTGGTTTACGGCTGTTCACATATCCAAAGAACTCCTTGGGATTCTCTTTACAGAGTCTCGCCACTCGGAATTCTTTAGACCGCTTAGCCGCCCTTTATGCTGGACTTCGCTCTCCTGGCTACTCTCCGGTATTCGTCAAAGTTACCCGAGATCTCCGATTGCCGGTACACATTTCTCTTCTCCCTAAGCAGTTGCCCGATTTCTCGATTAAACCACTTTGGTTGAACAGAGGACCGACGGGGACATTTCAGAGGGATAAACGCGATTGAAGACTCATGAATGTGGTTTTGAAACTGTTCCAAGAGTCTTCAACAGCCTCGCACTCTTCTAGCCTCGCGTCAGTCAGTCCCGCGCGTAGAACTGCAAAGTCTGCTCTTCTCAAATCCAGTTTCCTTGATTTACTAGTTGCAGGCTCTGCCTTGGGGACTTTGACTACAAATCTAATTATTCGGTGGTCACTGCCACCGAGCTCTTCGCCAACAGAGAGGTCCTCAACGATGTCATCCTCAGAGGTGAAAACCAAGTCGAGGATATTGTCTTCTTTCGTTGGCTCTCTCACCCATTGAGTCAGGAACTCGTTGTTCGTGAACTCCAGGAGTACTGCGTTCTTGCCACAGAGTTCTCTGGTTTCCCAGTCAACTTGTGTGTTGAAATCACCCATCACGATACACACTCTGTCTTCGACAAGTTCTCCTAGTAACTGGTACAGATCTCTGTCCTTTTCAACGAGTTGGGCAGGAGGTCTATAAAGCACCAGGGTCCTGCATTTAGCAGGACCTATCTCTAGGTCATCTCTAGGCCTGGTACTACTGCAACTATACAATCACTTACGTCCGGTATGTCCTCTTGGAAAATGGATACGGATCTACCACACCATCTTTTGAAACCTAAGAGGCTTGCCGAATTCTCCTACGTACGGAGAAAAGGGGCCAACGATGGGTGTTCCCTTGGGCATGCGGTAGACGAAGCCGGTGGAGATGACCAGCCTCTCTCACCTTAATGAAAGAACAATTCGGAATCAATCCATTAAACGAGCAGAAGTCGGTTATCGATAAAGACACTAGATAGGTGAAGGAAGAGGGGGAAATAAAGGGCAGCGAAAGAGCGTAATAAAGGAGAAAAGAGTGAGAGGCATGTTAAAAGTCTTTTTGGCAGCACCATGGGTCCCCTAAGGAGCCCAGGGCTGACCCCCCTCGCCAGGAGAAGGCCAGAGCCTCTCTGGGAACAACCCTTGAAGAAAAGATCCCAGAGAGGGACGGGAAGACTAAGGAAAACTACCATATTAAATAGTTGTAAATAATTAAATAACAGTTTTAAGATTCTATAGTAGTGTAAAATATTTAGGAATATTAATCGAATTTGAAAGTACAAATTTAATTTTATTTGAAACTCATTTTTTATGTGAAAAAAATAAATAATTCTATTTATAATTCATGTTTGTCGTGGAGTGTGTAGTCCATTGATATAAAAGGGAAATTGGAAAGTTCCCGCCCAACATTTCTTTACCTTTCAAAAATGCCTGATCACATTTACCCGGTCTGCAATCAAGAAAGAAGATAACTCTACCTCCTGGAGTCAGTACCTCACTCAAAAGGTACTACGAAGAATCGAATTGGTAGCCACCCGAATCAAGGACCCTATCTGGCAACCCAGGAGTGGTGCCAAAAAGCTCGGTGAAAAAATCATCTTCGATAACCAAACCACTCACAACTGGGCAACGACGCACATACCTTATATATATATATATATATATATATATATATATATATATATATATATATATATATATATATATATGTGTGTGTGTGTGTCTGTCTGTGTGTGTATATATTTAACAAGGTTGCTTCTAAGAAAGCGTAATTTTAATTGCAGTAGGAAGGAAACGACCATCAGTTACATTCTTAATTATTCCAAGCAACGTTTCGGATTACCCAATCCATCATGAGGCTAAAGGGATAAACACAATTTGTGAGGCGAACAAATGTTAACATAAGCAAGATACAAATCAAAAACAAAATAATTTAGTGAACCTATAACCCGTAAGGGGCGCGGCGATATGCCATCCTGGCTGCCGTGCTGACCCTAGAATAGCCTCTTCTCCTTCCTTCAAAACACTTGTTTTTTCCCCCGGTTTCCTCGCTTTTCATACAACCTCTCCCACAACTTTCTCTGGTCAGCCTCTAAATTCACAGGGTAGAGGCTGACCTTCTTCTCAGCCAACTATCCCTGATCGAGGCTGAGGGGGAAGGGGACAATGTTCCCTAACCCCTGAGCTCCGGTTTTGGATGGTGGGTTTTTAACAACCTGCTTTATCCCCACCCATACCTCACTCACACCCCCTTTTCTTCTCACTTTACCATCTATCTTTGTTTTTACGCCGTGTCTAAGGTCAAGCCGCCATACCGCTGGACTGCCAGGCCACCAGGCCACCAGGCCACCAGGCGGGAGGGGTGGTCCTAAATGGCGGCACCTGGCTCTACCAGGCCTGTAAGCACCTCTTGCAATGTGGGCTACTGCGAGGGGTGATGAGCGATTGCTTCCCGTGGAACAAATATGGTCACCATGCTCATGATTTAAAAAATAAAAACTATAAAATCTCGCCCCATTTTCCCTTGTACATTGAAGGAGCCGCCCTCGGGTAGCTTTACCGAAAAAATAGAGGTCACCCCCCCCTATGCTTGCGTAGGGGACCCTCCATATTTCTCTAACCGAAGAGGAGGCTTACTCCTCTCCTTCACCTACGGGTTTAGGGGACTCCTCTTCACCCCCTTCTCTGGAGGTGCTTTCGGCACCTCCCTTTTTCCAGCGGCAGTCCCCACTTTTATTTCAAAGGGGACTGCCAAGAAAGCCAGCAAGCAGCTCATAGCCGACCGCTCCCCAGTGAAGCGGCTTGGTAGGACAAACCCCCCCTCAGGGGGGAGAGGGAAGCCAGACCCCTTCGGTCGCTTCCCTCAAAAGACCTGCTGACCAGAATATTGAACCTTACCGGGGTCAAGGCCTGTGCTTCCCTACACATGACTTGTAACGCTACCAACGTGACCTGCGATGTCCTGGGAGAGGATGGCCAACTGGAGGCCCCTCGTGAGATAGACATGGTCCTTGAGGCAACCCAACCTCAGACGGTAGGGCCTTCAATGGGAACGAATCCGGGCTCGGCGCCAAGCACCACACCCGAATCCGGCTAGGGTTTCCGAGGCAGTACAAGGATTGGAGGAAGCTCCTCCGACCGGTGCACCTACGATAGCCAGGACCTTGTCCATTTCGGAGAAGGACCTGATTGAGGCGGGTCCATCTGGCCTAGGGGCTCCTGATGGCGTAGGTGAAAAGCGAGTTCATTCCCCACCCTCCTCTCCAAAAAAGAAAAGGAACAGGAAAAAGACTAAGAAGACTCGGGGCTCCTCTCCATCCGCAGGGGCTGTGGGGACGGATCGGTCGGCTGCTACGGTAAGCGACCAAGCCAAGATCGGCACATCCAGCCCCTCTACCCTCCGGGTGCGGAGCCCCCTACTAGGACTAAAAGTGCGCGTGGCGGAGCTTCGATAACATCGAAGCCCCTCATTCAGAGGTTACCTGGCGTTTTCGAGATGGCTGACTTCAAACACCTCGTAGTTATTCGCTCCACTGATGGCAGCATGTCGGCCAAGAGCAACATGATCCATCAGAGGAGAGCATTAGCTAGTGTAATTGGTAGAGAGCCGAATGTGACCCGTTTCTCGGACGGGAGCCTTCTGGCGAATGCGGCGGATCGCTCTGAGGCGGCCAAGATAATTGTTCTTCGGATAATTGACTGCACCCCGGTGAGTGTGACGCCACACTCTACCATGAACTTTGTGAAATGAATAGTTTATGTGAGGGAACTCTTTGACTACTCCATAGAGGCAATCACCAAAGAGCTGGCCGACCATGGGGCGGTCAAGGTCGAACGTGTGATGAGAAAACAGGTAGGGGCCTCGAGACCCACCCCTACACTCTTCGTCACGTTCGACTGTGACAAGCGCTCTGAGTTTCGGTTGGTACCGTTACCGCGTAAAGGCATTCGTGCCACTGCCGCGGCGGTGCTATTAATGTCACCGCTTCGGCCATACGAATCCATCTTGTAGACGTGCAAAGTTGGGGTCACCCGATGTCTGTGTAAATTGCTCCAAGGCCGAACACAATAATTCTAAATCGTGTGTGGCCAAGTGTGTAAATTGAGGAGAGCCGCACCCCGCTTCTTCGAAGCAATGTGGTGCATATCTCATTGAGAAAGAAATTCTGGCCGTTCAGGCCCAGGATCAACTCTGAGTCCGCGAGGCTAAGGACTTCGTCCTGGCGCACCCGGCTCTGTCTGGTTCGTGTTATGCCTCAATAGTTAGAAAGGCACTCTCTGCTTCTGGCCCATCCAGGGCAACGAGAACGGTTGTTTCCGCGCCCATTCGGAGCCTTTATGCGGGTTCTAATCAACTTGAAGCTCCCCTGGTAAAGCTGGCGGCAAAAAGGGTTAACACCCAGCCCGGCTAAAACCAGGGCTCTTCACACTTCCCCCACCGTGACCGTTTCCCGTAAGATGAAACGGCCACAGGAGGCAACACCGTTGAAGTTGTTCACCAGGCTATCTTCCGAGGTTCTTAAAGCTGTCCCCCGAAAGGAATACAGCTAGAAAGGAGTTTCGGCTCCTTCGCCCATGCCTAGTGGTGGGCTGTGTGGCTTGGAGACGGTGGTTCCTCGAAAAGAGGGCCCCCCTCCTCCGAAGCCGCAACGCCCGCGTAAAGTTTCGAGGAGGAGGGAGGAAAAGACTCACATAGCGAGCCCAACCTCCACCAATAAGTCCTCGAAAGCGACATCGCTTTGTCCGGCCAACAGCGCCCGGGTTTCTGCCTCCGGGAAGCGTACGGCCATTCCCATGAGGGTCTTCTGTTCTAAGAAGGCCCCCTTCGTCTTCACCGAGTTAGGCCTGGAGGGCAAATTCCTTCAAAGGAATTTACCGTAGACTCATGGCCAACTGGGAGGAGCTGCGGATGCTCGTCTCCTTCCGTTCCTGTTAGCTATTTTTCTGCAGGAGACTATGCTAGGCGCGTGCCCCCTGCCCACCCTCCCGGGAAATAAGGATCCTGCGACCCCACCACCACGAGATAGCCGGTCTGGTGGATGCGTGGTTTACACCCGGCAAGATATCTCCGTTCTTACTTCCACTTTAGATACCTCCTTTCAGGCAGTGGCTATGCAGCTTCACCTGGATAGGAGGTAGACTATCATTTCTGCGTACATTTTAGCGTCATCTGACTTCGACGCTAGGGACTTCCGCTGGGTCGTGGCACGGTTGCCGAGGCCCTTTCTTTTGCTTGGAGATCTGAACTCTAGGCGTCCTCTCTGGGGAGATAACTCAATAAATCCCAGGGGAAAAGTCCTTGCCGATCTGATCGAAGAGCTTGAGATCGGTGTCCTAAATGTGTATGAGTTTACGCATCACTGCCCGAGAACCGCTTTATTTTCGTGCCTTGATCTATCTTTGTGCTCTTCGGATGCACAGCGTGATTTTGATGACCTCCATGGTAGTGATCACTTTCCCATTCAAATATCATTTTCAGGGCAACTGCCCCTTGAGAGCCCACCTCAGTGGTGCTTGGCACGGGCGCGGTGGCCTGCATTTCAGGAAATGACTGAATTCCTTATCTCAGTTGAGGAGTTTAGGTCGGTAGATAAGGCCGTTGAGTTCTTCTCGGGAAACCTCATCGCCGCGGGCCTGACTAATATTCCCAGAATGTCTGGCCGATTTGCACGCCGACCATTCCTGTGGTGGTCAACCGAGTGTGAGACGGCCCTGAAACAGAAGCGTTATGCCTACATGCGCTATAAGCGCCACCCGAACGATTTCACCGTCCGTCAATTTCATCGGGCTAGGGCTAGGTTCCGGTATATTTGGAGACACGCCCGGCGCTCTTCTTGGCTGGCATACGTGTCTTCACTTAACGAGAAGACCCCTGTGACAGAGTTGTGGAAGCGAGTCAAAAGGATTCGGGACAAGTTCTCGCACGACCCCCCTCCGGTTCTCCAGGAGAATGTGACCGCAATCTCGCACCCCGCGTCTGTGGCGGAATCCTTCGCGACCGCATTCTCTGCATTCTCTAGACGTGATTCCGCTCCGCCAGTATTCAATGCACGTCGTGATGTCGCAGAAGGCTGCCGGCTGAACTTTACCTCCAGAGGCGGAGAACCCTTCAACGACAGATTTACTGTGATCGAGTTGCGCTCCGCCCTTGCTTCGTGCGCGGACACCGCCCATGGTCCGGATGATGTCCCATACGCCATGTTTCGACACCTGGGTGAGCGAGGCATGGCCTTTCTGTTAGATTTGTTCAACAGGATCTAGGGGGGAGGGTCTCCTCCCAGATTCCTGGAGAATCGCTACTATGCTCGCCTTTCGCAAGCCGGGAAGGGATCACTCTACTCCGACCGGTTTCCGCCCAATCTCTTTAACCTCTTGCGTGTGCAAGTTGATGGAGAGATTGGTAAATGTTGCATTAGCCTTTTTCCTGGAAAGCGGAGGTCATTTGTCTCCTGCACAGTGCGGCTTCCGCAAGATCCACCCCACGTCGTATGCTTTGCTCCGACTGGAAAATGCCGTCTGCTGGGCCTTCCTTCGTAGACAGCAGTATGTCACGGTGTTTTTCGATCTGGATAAGGCCTATGATACCGCATGGCGATACGCTATCATAGAGACTCCCCACACAATTGGGCGAGGGGACGCCTACCAATGTTAATATCTGAATTTTTGCGAGATCGTCGATTCCGCGTACGGGAGGGGAAGCCCTCTCCGGCCCAAAGAAGCAGGAAGAGGGTGTCCCGCAGGGTAGTGTCCACAGTGTCACACACTTTGCCCTAAGCATCAACGGCATCACCTCGGTGTTGCTGGAAGATGTTCTCGCTACGCTCTACGTGGACGACTTTTCGATATCTTTTGGCGTGGCCCAGATGCCAACTCTGGAACATCGACTCCAATAGGCATTGAACGTGTCTCTTGCAATGATGAAGCGCACAGGTTTCGGTTTTCTTTGGCCAAGACTAAGGTGGTGCACTTCTGCCGCCATCCACGGCTCCAGTCCGACCCATATTTGTTTCTTATGGGGTGCGCCTGGAAGTGGTTGAATCACATCCGTTTCCTTGGTCTTGTAATTGACCGACGCCCCACCTGGGAGGCTCATATTCGTAGCCTTAGGTTCTCTTGTACCCGCGCCATGGATATTCTCCGTTCCGTGATGTTCAGCGATTGGGGCGCTGATAGCGCTACTGCCTTACTTTTTATCGAGTCTTTGTTCGTTCGAAGCTCGGTTACGGATGCGAGTTTTATGCATCCGCAGCCGAGCGCTTAGGCTTTCCCCATGACACCGGTGCATTCCGCACTTTCCCAATTGAGAGTCTGTTGGTCGATGCTGGGGAGATGGCACTCACTCTACGCAGCGTACAGTGCATCACTCGCCTGTACGCGCGTGCCCGGTGTCTCCCTCAGTCGACAACAGCTCTCACTGCACATATATATATATATATATATATATATATATATATACATATATATATATATATATATATATATATATATATATATATATATATAAATATATATATATATATATATATATATATATATATATATATATATATATAT